>JANAVB010038219.1:1359681-1373884 GCA_029216955.1 Iris pallida | reverse complement strand
TGCACGGAAATGCGTGCCGCCAAAGTCCTCAAAACTCAGCAAACTACCTGTCAACGTCCAGAATGATGATACGAACTCACGGTATCTCCGGAATTGGATTCCGATGAGCCGAACTCAAAATGACCCGTTGACCCGGATATTGGTATCCGACTTGCACCGAAATGCGTGCCAGACCCAATGTCCACCAAAACCTAGCAAATTATATGTCAACGAGTCCAGAATGACGATACGAACTCAACGGTATATCCGGAATTGGATTCCGATGAGCCGAACTCAAAATGACCCGTTGACCCAGAATGTGGGACCCGTTTTGCACCGAAATGCGTGCCCGGGCCCACGTTCTCCAAATCTAACAAATTTTATATGAAAATATGCCAGAACGACGCCACAAGTCTAATGGTGGTGTCAGAAATGAAATCTGGAGTCCCTGTTCAAAAATAATTTTACAAGTTGGACATTACGAATTCGGACGACCAACTTTGCGTCGAATTCAACCAATCAAACAAGCTCACAATGAAACGAAACTGGAGGGGTAGTAAGAGGTTATACCAGCTTCGCACCGGAACTGGTAGCACGCCAAACGGAGCTGCGGTGGAGAGATACAAGCTGACGAAGTTGGCCCCGGAAACTGTCCAAATTTAATACAATTTAAACGGTCAACTTGGTGGCCGGTTTTCATGTATCAACGATAAAATTAACGGACGAAAATTGACAGGGATGAAGGTGGATATACCGAGATTGCGACGGAGCGAAGAAATCGCCGATCCAACGGTCGGATCTCCGGAAAACGCACGCGAAGTCGCTGCGACGGAGCGCCAAAACGGACGTGATTTCGCGCGCGTCACGACGGGACGTCGTTCAAAACGCACGAATCGCCTCGACGGCGCGTCCCGGAGGACGTGGCCGTCAGGAGAGGACTGCCTAGTGTTCGCCGGAGCTAGGGGGTGCCCACGCGGTCACGGCAGCGCGTGGCCGGCTCGGCGGCGGCGCCAACGCCTCACGCGCGCGCGCCTTGCCGCCGCTGCTGCTGCTGTTGCATGGCAGCGTGCGCGCACTGCTCGTGGCGCGGCGCGGCGGGCTGCGCCTGATCCTGCGGGGCACGGCCTGGTAAGGTGGTGGTGGCAGCCATGGTGGTGGCGGAGTTGTGATTGGGGTGGCCGGAAAATAGGAAGAAGAAGGAGGAGACGAAGTCGATGGTGGTGGCGACGTTGTGGCTGGCCGGGGTGGCCGGCGACTATGCAGGCGGAGGAGGTGGTGGTGATGGCTCCAGTGGTGGTGGTTGCTCGGCCTGTGATGGCCAGAAGATGGTGGCGGAAATGGAGGAGATGATGGTGATGGTGGCTATGGATGTGAAGAGGAGGAGGAGGAGATGGAGATGTCGGCTGGGGGTGAGGCCGACGGCCAGGCCAGGGGGTGGTCGGACCAGTGGAAGGAGGAGATGGCCATGGGGTCGGGCCTTGCATGGGAGAGGAGGAAGGAAGAGTTGCTGCTGTGGGTTGTTCTTTGTAGTAGAAGTGTGTGGAATAAAGAAAATGAAGAGAGAATGAGATAAGTAGTAATTGTGAGAGAAAGAGAGAGAGAGATGTCCCCCCTAGAAATTAGGGCCGGCCAAATGAGAGGGGGCTGTGTGAATGTGAGGGAATAAATGGATGGGATTAATTTGGAGGATCTAAAGGCTATGATTAAATTTGTGGAAAAAAGGTTATTCCATGGAATTCAAATCAACAGAAATTTCTATTAAATATAGAAAAATAGGCAAAATGAGTACTAGTATTTTTTGGGCAAGAAAATGGGGTGTCCCGATAGAGAATAACATGGAGCTGGACTGGGCTCGGTGGAGCCGGATTGGATCAAAACTGGACATCGTGCAAAATAGAATTAAAAATAGACTTGATGATCATGTGTGAATAAGTAGCACATGGGATTCCAATAAATGGGACACAAGTGGCGGACGGATAGTAGGCTCAAAGTGGGCCATGTCCATAGTTGGGGCTGACAGGTTTTGGTCGACAGGGGACCCACAAATCAAGTTGGAAAATGAATGTGACGCCGTGGCGTGAAATAAAATCGGATCACGCGTCGGGAAAGTTGTGCGAATCAAATGGAGCCCAAAATGACATGAATGAGTGGGAAACGAAGGTCATGGGTGACGAGCGTCTCGAGTAGATCATCAATGAGGAGTTGGTTTCAAGGAAATGACTGGTCTGGCGCTCCCAATTTAAATGTCATGGTAACGCGCTGAAAATGATCAAGGAAAAAAAGTGGGAAAATAATATCAATCAAATGGTCTAAACCGACCCGAAGTTCAGCGAAGCAGAAAGAGCACAAGAGAACAAGTTTGGATGGGACACTATATACCGTCATGAAGGTAATCGTGTCCACTCCAAAACTCGTGAAGAAGATTTCCAGAGTTGAACATCCCTGATACTCCAAATATCAATGGCATAAAAAGTACACTAACAGATAAATAAATAGAATGAAATATTTAATGAAACCAAACAATCAGAAAATAAATAAAATGAAAAAAAATCACCCGAATTTCAGGGTGCTAACATCCTACCAACCTTATAAAAATTTCGTCCTCGAAATTAAAATGTCCCTACTCCCTCTAGGTCAAACCCCCACAATAAAAGTCCCTGAACTTAAATACATACCATCAAATAAAAGAACGGCATACAGGGTCATGGCATACGGTGACAGTGAAGTCTCATCTAGGTTTACTAGTCATGCTAATCAACGGTCATAGGTATCAAACACACAAATAACCCAGGGTGCTAAAAATAGAAAGATACAAAACAACAACCATCAAAACTATAAGGCGGTCTACCATCCTATATGAAACTGGTACTTATCAAAATAAAACAAAGGTAACTACCAATTATCTGAAAAAGTACTATCCCCAAAAAAAAATCAAAATCACAAGTTAAAGAATTGAAAGTTACTTGCATTGAAATCCAATCACAATATATAATATAGAGGGCACTAGAGGGGAAAAGCTAACATTATGTGTATGGGAGTATGTGAACAGATTTATATGGTTAGATAGTAGACGTGTGTGTACGTGAATATACATGAAAGTGTATATGGGGATTCGGGTTTCAAACAATAACTAGCAAGTTATACTAATTATGGCATATGGGTTAAACAATCTACAATACGCAACTTATTTAATCATAACATGCATGGTTAACCATTATATCTATATAAAGAGGTAGAGATTTAGTTATGTATCTATACAAATTATAACATGTACGTATAAACTCTACATATATCTATCTAGGTATAATCATAACATAGAGAGGAAGATTTGGTTACATGACATGGTATACTAAGTTAGAGTATGTGTGTGTGTCCTTGTACAGGGTTATAGCTTAGTATTGAAAGGTTAAATCCAGTTTTAGTTCAGCATTTACATTAAAAAAAATGAAACTAAGCTAACATTCAACCCATGGAAAAATATGAACATAATGCAGTCTCAGATTTTACAATTTTAACATAACTTAACCAATTTTTTTGAATTGAAACTCTATGTATAACATACATGTGCAGTTATGTAAACCTAAATAATAACATGAATTTTATATTTAAATTACGACTTTAACTCGAAAAGCAGGGAACCATAATTATTGTGGTTTTGAAAATTTAGCATCAACAACATATTAATAGTATCTAGATATGTGCGAATCAAGTGTAGCATGCATACGTGTTAGGCAAGTGTCTGATATATATATTCACATACATATTCTCATGTTCCAATAAAAATTTTAATTCTAAGTTAAGACTAACATTTAGATTCCTACCAAAATTGCAAGCAGGTGATCGACGAAATCAAGACAGTTTTATTATCATTATTATTTAATACGAGAATAATAACAAGAAAGAAATAACGAGAAAATTTGTTCTGCTTATCAGTTTAAAGAAGGAACCGTTTTGAAATCCAGACTTAATATCAATTCAAGATAAAGTCTAGCAAAATCATCGACTCATGGTATTATGAAAAACTCATAGCAAGAAATTTCACAAGGTTTATAAAAACAACTAAACCTACTCCTAAGCTAATAATTAGGAACTAAACAAAACAAACAAATTAATAATTCATTTTTTTTGAATAACTGAAACAAAAGTAGAGAAAACATGTTCAAAATATTCAAGGTGCAATCTGATAATCATATGCGTTTATCCAGAATCATGGCACTCTAAATCTTCGTCATACTAGTAAGCAGGGCTACGATAATCACAGAGCCCTTGACTTATGCACATATCTCTAGAATCGTGGTATTTAACATTTTTGCGATGCCGCTAGCTTGGCTGCGAAAATCTTAAATTCCCACACCCGAGAAATACATCCAGAGTCAGACTATATGTCCTCACCATGCTGGCTAATGTGACTATAGAAGACTATATTCCATAACATAGATGACCTAGACCATATAATTTCATCTTGCCAAAAATCAAATTAAATCAACAATGAATACTCAAAAATCAAATCAAAATTTATTAACGAACATCAAAATTCAAAAGTGAACACAATCCCTCAAAATGCAAACTCGAATGCAACAGCTATCATCAAAATTCAAAATTCGAGAATCTTCCATCGAAATAAATACAAACTCAAATTCAACAATAATCCGTAAAAATCAAATTTAACAACAAAAGTAAAATAAATTAAATCAAGGGAAAAAAAAGAGTTTTTAAATCGAAGTTAAATAAGATTCTCCAGGGTCGTCCCAGGAATCTCTCAAGGGTTCCTATCTGTGATTGAGTACCTTCAAAATATATCCTAATCCTACTGCAGGCTGTAGTGGTACTCTAGTTCGAATACCACTACACTTTAGTCTCGACCTGCATGGGCCACCACTAAAAACGTGTCACGACCCGCACCCTAGAGTTAGGGCACGAGAACGTAACAACGCCCAGCCTACGCCGCAGTGTCGGCGGTAGAACGCTGTCCTAGGTCTCAATGCATCTAACAGTATAAGACTAAACAGTTTATACTCCCCGAATGGGGGTGACATAGCAGATACAACTCAATCACATCTAAGGTAGAGCATGATAAGAATAGATAAAACATGAAATCCAAAATAAATACAGGAGATAGAAGTCTAAGTGTCTAAGATACACGAACCCAGAAGTACATCTCAAAACTCAATAAAGATACAGTAATCCACAAAGTAAATACAACTCCAGACAAAAGAAATAACTACCTAAACAACCTCTAATGTGTCTCCTCTAGGCTAGCAGGCACCTCCAGGCTATCTGTAAAATTTATCAACAGGTCCAGTCAGGACTGGAGCGAGCACAGTACATCTCAACATATCATAGCAGGTTAGAAAACATATAACATGCAGTAAAGTAAGATACGAGTACTGAAGAAATGCGGTATGTAAACAGGAAGAGAACTGTAATGTAAATATCTACTATACATAGAGAACTAACAGTGGCTAGTAAGTCAGAGTACGAGATAGCACATGTGAACAGGACAGATTTGCACAGGATGTCGAGGTGCAAAGGAATCTACACTACAAAGGAATTGTTCACACGACTACTAGCACTCCCCCGTATCCCCAATCAATACACAAGGATCTAAACAGGTTATGTTATTGCACAGGATATCACATGGGGGCCCATATAGGGTGCACATGATAGTATACATGGGGCTCCGTGAACATGAGAGTACAAGATTCACAGGAGTGCACATGTAATGAAAGCACAGGAGTACATGATGTAAGTGAAACGCACAAGCACAATGTACCCGATGCTTCCGAGGGGGATAACATCGCATGTAGAGATCCATATAGTACCAATCCGTGTGACCAACGTGACAGTACAAGTAAAGTAATCTACTGCAGGTAATAATTCTAAGCAGAATATGAAATGATCAGAGAATGTACTCGCCTCGATAACCTGAACAACTGATAAGTATAGGGGGTCCCACTGAAGCCACAGAGTCCTATTTAAAGCAACACAGGTTACAAGGTATTTAAGTTAAATAAATGAATCCCTACAGGCAATCTATATTATTCTAGGTTCTTCTAAGTCAAAATAACTCTAGGTCGACTCCGGTCAATAATCTAGTCAAACTAGGTCAAGTGTTGACTTACAGTTGACTCTGGGTCAACTGGTCAACTTAGGTCAATCAGGGTCAATTCTAGTCTAATATAAAGTGTACTTCGTTATTTGTACGTTGAAACTTACGACGCGTAAATCGAGATAAGAAGATTATCGGTAAGGCTAATAATCTTATTATAGTGATCCACGTATCCAACTTGTCAATTTCAGCGATGTGAGATCACTGGAATTGGCTGATCTCAGTTTCGTTGTACTAATCCCGAAATACGAACATTATATGAATTAATTATTAATTAATTATAAAAAGGTTAAACTTAGAGAAATTATCAACAAACATTGTCGGACGATGAAATGAACATCGCCAACGTGTCCAGAATGGTCAAAATAGCTAGGATAGCCTACCCAACGGTCCAATTTGGACACAAGGGCAAAAAGGTAATTTTGGGTCAAAACGGTGTCCGTGTCGGAGCCGTTTTGCACCGAAAAATGTGCAAGAAAACAAGTCTATAAAATATAGCAAATTATATGTCCACGCAACCAGAATGACGATACGAACCCAACGGTATCTCCAGAATTGGATTCCGTTGACCCGATCTCATTTTGGCCCGTTGACCAGAACTTGGAATTCCGGTTTGCACGGAAATGCGTGCCGGAGCCAAAGTCCTCAAAACTCAGCAAACTACCTGTCAACGAGTCCAGAATGATGATACGAACTCAACGGTATCTCCGGAATTGGATTCCGATGAGCCGAACTCAAAATGACCCGTTGACCCGGATATTGGTATCCGACTTGCACCGAAATGCGTGCCAGACCCAATGTCCACCAAAATCTAGCAAATTATATGTCAACGAGTCCAGAATGACGATACGAACTCAACGGTATATCCGGAATTGGATTCCGATGAGCCAAACTCAAAATGATCCGTTGACCCAGAATATGGGACCCGTTTTGCACCGAAATGCGTGCCCGGGCCCACGTTCTCCAAATCTAACAAATTTTATATGAAAATATGCCATAACGATGTCACAAGTCTAATGGTGGTGTCAGAAATGAAATCTGGAGTCCCGTGTTCAAAAATGGAATTTTACAAGTTGGACATTACGAATTCGGACGACCAACTTTGGCGTCGAATTCAACCAATCAAACAAGCTCACAATGAAACGAAACTGGAGGGGTAGTAAGAGGGTTATACCAGCTTCGCACCGGAACTGGTAGCACACCAAACGGAGCTGCGGTGGAGGAGATACAAGCTGACGAAGTTGGCCCCGCGAAACTGTCCAAATTTAATACAATTTAAACGGTCAACTTGGTGGCCGGTTTTCATGTATCAAACGATAAAATTAACGGACGAAAATTGACAGGGATGAAGGTGGATATACCGAGATTGCGACGGAGCGAAGAAATCACCGATCCAACGGTCGGATCTCCGGGAAAACGCACGCGAAGTCGCTGCGACGGAGCGCCAAAACGGACGTGATTTTGCGCGCGTCACGACGGGACGTCGTTCAAAACGCACGAATCGCCTCGACGGCGCGTCCCGGAGGACGGTGGCCGTCAGGAGAGGACTGCCTAGTGTTCGCCGGAGCTAGGGGGGTGCCCACGGCGGTCACGGCAGCGCGTGGCCGGCTCGGCGGCGGCGCCAACGCCTCACGCGCGCGCGCGCCTTGCCGCCGCTGCTGCTGCTGTTGCATGGCAGCGTGCGCGCACTGCTCGTGGCGGCGCGGCGCGGTGGGGCTGCGCCTGATCCGGCGGGGCACGGCCTGGTAAGGTGGTGGTGGCAGCCATGGTGGTGGCGGAGTTGTGATTGGGGTGGCCGGAAAATAGGAAGAAGAAGGAGGAGACGAAGTCGATGGTGGTGGCGACGTTGTGGCTGGCCGGGGGTGGCCGGCGACTATGCAGGCGGAGGAGGTGGTGGTGATGGCTCCAGTGGTGGTGGTTGCTCGGCCTGTGATGGCCAGAAGATGGTGGCAGAAATGGAGGAGATGATGGTGATGGTGGCTATGGATGTGAAGAGGAGGAGGATGAGATGGAGATGTCGGCTGGGGGTGAGGCCGACGGCCAGGCCAGGGGGTGGTCGGACCAGTGGAAGGAGGAGATGGCCATGGGGTCGGGCCTTGCATGGGAGAGAGGAGGAAGGAAGAGTTGCTGCTGTGGGTTGTTCTTTGTAGTAGAAGTGTGTGGGAATAAAGAAAAATGAAGAGAGAGAATGAGATAAGTGTAGTAATTGTGAGAGAAAGAGAGAGAGAGAAGATGTCCCCCCTAGAAATTAGGGCCGGCCAAATGAGAGGGGGCTGTGTGAATGTGAGGGAAATAAATGGATGGGATTAATTTGGAGGATCTAAAGGCTATGATTAAATTTGTGGGAAAAAAGGTTATTCCATGGAATTCAAATCAACAGAAATTTCTATTAAATATAGAAAAATAGGCAAAATGAGTACTAGTATTTTTTGGGCAAGAAAATATGGGGGTGTCCCGATAGAGAATAACATAGAGCTGGACTTGGCTCGGTGGAGCCGGATTGGATCAAAACTGGACATCGTGCAAAAATAGAATTAAAAAATATAGACGTTGATGATCATGTGTGAATAAGTAGCACATGGGGATTCCAATAAATGGGACACAAATGGCGGACGGATAGTAGGCTCAAAGTGGGCCATGTCCATAGTTGGGGCTGACAGGTTTTGGTCGACAGGGGACCCACAAATCAAGTTGGAAAATGAATGTGACGTCGTGGCGTGAAATAAAATCGGATCACGCGTCGGGAAAGTTGTGCGAATCAAATGGAGCCCAAAATGACATGAATGAGTGGGAAACGAAGGTCATGGGTGACGAGCGTCTCGAGTAGATCATCAATGAGGAGTTGGTTTCAAGAAAATGACTGGTCTGGCGCTCCCAATTTAAATGTCATGGTAACGCGCTGAAAATGATCAAGGAAAAAAAAGTGGGAAAATAAATATCAATCAAATGGTCTAAACCGACCCGAAGTTCAGCGAAGCAGAAAGAGCACAAGAGAACAAGTTTGGATGGGACACTATATACCGTCATGAAGGTAATCGTGTCCACTCCAAAACTCGTGAAGAAGATTTCCAGAGTTGAACATCCCTGATACTCCAAATATCAATGGCATGAAAAAGTACACTAATAGATAAATAAATAGAATGAAATATTTAATGAAACCAAACAATCAGAAAATAAATAAAATGAAAAAAAATCAACCCAAATTTCAGGGTGCTAACAGATTCTTGAAGAACCAAAAGGCTTACCTCCAAAAGGAGACTATGATCACCAAGTGCCTCTAGTTCCTGGAGCTCCACCTGTATGTAACAGACCCTACAGACATCCCTATACTCATAAGAATGAAATTGAAAAGCAAGTGAGGGAAATGTTACAGACATGTATTATTTGACCAAGTAACAGCTGCTACTCATCACTAGTAATTTTGGTGAAGAAAGGAGATGGTAGTTGGAGAATGTGCATTGATTACAGATCCTTAAATCAATATACCATCAAAGATAAGTTTCCTATTCCTTTCATTGATGAACTGTTTGATGAATTACATGGGGCTACAGCTTTTACTAAACTGGATTTAAGGTCTGGGTATCACCAGGTCAGAATGAAGGAGGAGGATATACATAAAACTGCTTTCAGAACACATGAAGGGCATTATGAATTTTTAGTGATGCCTTTTGGGCTCACAAATGCCCCCTCAACTTTTCAAGCCATGATGAATGATGTGTTCAGGCCTTTTCTGAGGAAGTTTGTCCTCGTTTTCTTTGATGATATACTCATCTACAGTAGATCCAAAGAGGAACACTATGAACATTTGAAGTCAGTCTGCCAGAAGCTAGTAGACAACCAGCTCAAGGTTAAGAAAAGTAAATGCTCTTTTGTTCAGGATCAAGTGAAGTATCTGGGTCATGTCATATCTGCAAGGGGAGTAGAGGTAGACACTGACAAGATTAAAGCAGTAGAACAGTGGCCTACTCTACAAACAATCAAAGAATTTAGAGGATTTTTTGGGTTAACTGGCTACTACAGGAGGTTCATAAAAGGATATGGACTCATAGCTACACCTTTGACAAATTTGCTGAAAAAGGTGCTTTCCAGTGGAGTGATCAAGCTCAAGAGTCATTCATCCTACTGAAGACAGCTCTAACCCAGCCACCAGTGCTCAGGATGCCAGATTTTCAGATGGAATTTGTCCTGGAATGTGATGCTTCTGGGGAAGGAATAGGGCAGTCTTAATGCAGGAAGGAAGGCCTATAGCCTTCTTAAGTCAGGGCTTAAAAGGCAAAGCAAAAGTGTTATCTACATATGAGAAAGAAATGTTAGCTATACTGTTGGCAGTCAAAAAGTGGAGCCAATACCTATGGGGAAGAGTGTTTGTAATAAGGACAGATCATAAGTCCTTAAAACACATGCTTGAACAGAGAATTCACACAGAGGCTCAGTCTAAATGGATCATGAAGCTACATGGTTTTCATTTCAAAGTGGAATACAAGAAAGGGAGAGACAACACAGCAGCAGACAGTCTTTCTAGAAGAGGGGAAATACAAGCAGCAGTAATTACCATCCTAACTGCAGGTTGGATTGATCAGCTTAAAGCAGAAATGATACATTCAACCTATTATCAAGACCTACTAAAGCAATGGGAGGATGGTCACTTATATACTACCAAGTATACTTGGAGTAATGGACTCTTGTATTATAAAGGCAGGCTAGTGTTAGATCCCAAATCTGATTTTGTTCTTACAATGATGAAAGAACATCATGACATGCTAACTGGAGGGCATTCTGGGGTATTGAAGACTCTCCACAGGCTGAAAAGGGGGTATTATTGGAAAGGAATAAAAAATGATGTTAAGAGGTATGTGCAATCTTGTGAAACCTGCCAAAGGAATAAACATGAAAATCTATCTCCTACAGGCTTATTAAACCCTCTGCCAATTCCTGAGAGGGTATGGGAAGATATCTCTACTCTATGGATTTCATAGAGGGGTTACCAAAAAGCCATCACAAAACCACCATATTTGTAGTAGTTGACAGATTATCAAAATACATACACTTGTTTGCTCTGAAACACCCTTTCACTGCTGCTATAGTGGCTCAGACTTTTGTGGATGGAGTTTTTAAGTTGCATGGAATTCCAAAATCTGTGGTGAGTGATAGGGACCCTCTCTTCACAAGTCAGTTTTGGAAGGAGTTCTTTAAATTGCAGGGAACTCAGTTGAAGTATTCAACTGCTTACCACCCTCAATCTGATGGTCAGACAGAAGTAACAAATAGGTGTGTTGAGGCCTATCTAAGGTGCTTTTGTAACCACAAACCCAAGGAATGGAGCCAACTGTTACCTTGGGCAGAATTTTGGTTCAACACCAATTGGCACACATCTACTAAAACTACTCCTTTTGAAGCCTTATATGGCAGGCCTCCTCCCAACATCCTGACTTATGTTCCTGATATGGCACAAGACAGAGAAGTTGCTCAAACTTTAGCAAACAGGGATCAGGCCTTACAGATATTGAAGGATAACCTGATTCTTGCCCAGGACAGAATGAAAAAGTTTGCAAATTTACACAGAAGTGAAAGAAGCTTTGAAGTGGGAGATAGGGTGTACTTAAAGCTACAACCCTATAGGCAAATTTCAGTGGGACAAAGAAGGCCTCAAAAGCTTTCTCCCAAGTACTATGGACCTTATCAAATTTTGGAGAAGATTGGGCATGTAGCTTATAAGCTCGATCTTCCACCTGAAGCCATGATTCATCCAGTATTTCATGTGTCACAGCTAAAGAAGCACATTAGTCAAAGGCTGGAAATTCAGACAGGGGTGCCAAGTTCTTCTGTAGAGACCATCTATGAGCCAGAGTGGATAGTAGTCAGGAGATTGGTGAAGAAGAATAACATAGCTGCAGTGGATCTACTGGTCCAGTAGAAGGACATGGAGAATCAAACATGGGTCCCCTATGAGGAATTCATCAAAACTTATCCTCATTTTGACCTTGAGGCAAGGTCAAAATAAGGGGGAGGTATTGATAAGACTCCATCTTAGTTCACTCTTACACTTGTTACAAACCTGCAACTGAAGAAGCTGCTACAACTGAAAGAAGTGCAACCGGAGAAGCCAACTGAAAGTCCCAGCCAGCCACAACCATCCAGCCTGGAATTTGCAAGATATTAGTTAGCAAATAGTGAATGAAAAAGCTGACTCAGCATATTGAGTCAGCAACCTTGTAACTGTCTTTAACTACCTATAAATACTAATGATGAATGTAAGAGCAGTAGAGAAATTTGTATGCTACTTTCCTGCACATTTCATTTTTAATAAAACAGTTACAGCTTCTTCTTCTTTCTCTTGACTTTCTTGATCCTTCAGCAAGGTCCACGAGGAAGCCATGGTTTCCCAAGCCCTAACTCCTTCCAATTCGAGTATGAATGGAAGAGGAGTTAACATCGACGCCGAGGCAGACGGAGTTGAAGACGGATTCTTCGACGTGGAGACCCTCGCGGGCCACAGGCTGTCGAACTCCATCGACGGACTGGCCTGCGCATATCGATACAGTCGTCACGGATCGGACTTCCATCTGCTGAATCCCACCACCCAAGAAGTGTCGGGGCTTTCGAGTTCACACCTCGGGAACCTACAACTCGACTGCCGTCTTCTTTCTGTAAGGCTGGGATTCGATGCGTCCGCCGGAATGTACAAGCTGGTCAGAATAATCCTCTATATGGATATCGTTTATTCTTTCATCCTCACTTTGGGTGATCGGGAATGGAGGTTCGGGTCGTATTCGCCTATGCCTAATGTATCTTTAGTTGGTCCTCCGGTCTGCCTACACGGAGTGCTACATTGGAGTGCATATAGACGAGACTGTCACGAGAAGTTCTTCATCCTCGTGTTCGACCTCAAGAAGGAGGAGTTCCAACAATTCATACCGATGCCCCTAGTTTTGACCTCCGGCCATCTTCTCTCCATGGACGTCAAGGAGTGGAGAGGTCACATTTACGTCGGGGTTCAGTATCCGGTGGTCGGTCATGTCGAGATATGGATGCTGGAGGATTACGCGAATCGGGGATGGACCAAGACGTACAGCTTCAGCGTCCCAGGACACGGCACGACGCTGTGTCCGTATCTTTTTAGTGAAAGAAAGCTTCTAGCCGTCAAAGACGGGAAGATTTTTTTGGGATTGGTTTCGTTCGATTATCGAAATCATGTGGGGATGATTTGCTCTTACTATCTTAAGAGCAAGACGTTGCGGAAGATCTATTCATCGTCTCTATCCTTGACTGGTTGGGAAGTTCACATAGAGAGCTTGATCTCACCAAAGAAACTGTTGCACAATCTCAGTAAGAAATTGTAGCAGTAAAGCTCATCAATTTGTTACTATTTTTTTATATTTTAATATGATAAAGCAAATAATTGCATAACATTCATAAGATATGTTTACAGCTTTATACATAGCCCATTACAATTTAGATCCACATGTTTGGCCTAATATCAAGCATAATTCCAAATACAGCCAAGTGAAGTAATTGGCCAAATGTTACGACCCGTAACCTGATTAGGGGCACGAGTACGTGGTTACGTCCAGCCTACGCCGCAGCATCGACGGTAGAACGCTGTCTAGGTCATCTATAAATACTACAACTAAACAGATAAAGGTACCTGTATAGTATATACACTCCGAATGGAGGTAACATAGCAATACAGTCTCAATCACAAAGCAAACTAGGATAGATAGCATGAAAGGAAATATGATAGATGAAAGCAGGAAATAAGTTCGAGATCCACACAAGCCCAAAGCTATATACAACACCACAGAGTCACAGAATATATTATGAAATACTATTGTCTGAAAAGTACTAGCTGGCTCGCAGGCCAGGCAACCCTAACTAAGCTACTCTACTCAGGGTGAGCAAAGTCTAGTGGCTCTACTAACAAGCCATGGTCCAGGTCTACTCCATCAGACTCGACCCCATAATAGGTCGGACAATCTGCCTCAGATTTATCTGTAATATATCAACGGTATCCTGTCAGGAAAATGAGCAAGTACAAACACTAACAGCAGTTTCATGTGAATTGACAAATTCTATAAGAGACAGTATAATAAAATATAAGACAAAGATATATGAAGA
>JANAVB010038219.1:1169681-1354681 GCA_029216955.1 Iris pallida | reverse complement strand
CACTGCATAAATGAGTCCCCTACGGAACTTACGAGCCTTCTGTCCCTCATCCTAAATTATATCGGGAGGGAACCTGCTAAGGCGGAAGAACTCTGCTGCATACTCGTCCACCGACGAGTTCCCCTGCACTAGACCCACGAACTGGCCCTCCAATGCTGTAAGAGCCATGTCCGGGAAGAACTTCTCCTTGAAGAGCCTCCGGAAGTTCTCCTATGTCAGCCCTCTCACCGACACACGAGGATCCGTGCGGTACCATGTCAGCACGATATCGAAGAATCGACTGGCTGCGGCCGAAATCCAAAGTCCTCTAGGAAGCTCTGCCGGCTCCATACTCCGCTGTACGTCCTCTAGCCAGTCCTCTGCATAAAGGATGCCCTCCGTGCCCGTGAAGTCTCTGGAGCTCATCTTCCTAAATTCTAATACTGTCCCTGGCCTGGACTGCTGCTGGCCAGTAGGGCCCTGCTCCGTACCCGGTACCACTCTCTCCACGGCTGCCAGTGCAAGCTGATGCGAGTTCTCCATGCTCTGCCTCAGCATCTCAATCTGACGGTGTGATGCCTCCGTCTGGCGCTGCATTGCCTCTGCCTGAGCACGCTGTGTCTCCATCATCTGCTGAAGGAGAAGGAACATGTAGTGTGTATCCGTCGGTATCGGAGGTGGTAGCGACAGTATCTCTGGAACAACGACCGAAACCCTCTGGGGTGGAGGTGGTAGACCTCCCTGTGCAACTGCCAGGGCCCCCGGGATAGTGGAATCACTAGGGACAGTCTCGTGAACCTTCTCCTCAGCCTGGTCAGATCTCTCGGGCAAGCTACTCGATCCAGTGGCCTGCGGCTGCGTCTTCGTCATCCTGGAGACGAATTGAAACAAGGAGATCAATATGGCACATGAGAAGATATTATCAAAGAATGACAGTTAATTTAATACAAGGAGAGTAATCATGATAATCAAAAGATCGAAATTTTTTCTAGGTGTGATTGAGAAACTCCTATCATATCCTAGGTCCTACGTCTTAATTATAGGCTCATAATTAGTACTCTAAGTCGAGCAACATTACGATATCGCACTAATTGCAACACCGGACCTGCGTGGGCTACCACAAAAATGTGTCACGACCCGCACCCTGATTAGGGACACGAGTACGTTGTTACGTCTAGCCTACGCCGCAGCATCGGCTGTAGAACGCTGTCTAGGTCATCTATAAATACTACAACTAAACAGATAAATGTACCTGTACAGTATATACACTCCGAATGGAGGTGACATAACAATACAGTCTCAATCACAAAGCAAACTAGGATAGATAGCATGAAAAAAAATATGATAGATGAAAGCAAAAAATAAGTTCGAGATCTACACAAGCCCAAAGCTATACACAACACCACAGAGTCACAGAATATATTACGAAATACTACTGTCTGAAAAGTACTAGCTGGCTCTCAGGCCAGGCAACCCTAACTAAGCTACTCTACTCAGGGTGAGCAAAGTCTAGTGGCTCTACTAACAAGCCATGGTCCAGGTCTACTCCATCAGACTCGACCCCATAATAGGTCGGGCAATCTTCCTCAGAATCATCTGTAATATATCAACGGTATCTGTCAGAAAAATGAGCAAGTACAAACACTAACAGTAGTTTCATGTGAATTGACAAATTCTATTAGAGACAGTATAATGAAATACAAGACAAAGATATAGGAAGACTTGGGAACCGTTCGAAAGCTGAGTTACAACCCTTAAACCAAACAAGGACCGGAGTTGTAACTCTTCTCCCGAGCAGAACTTAGTCTCCAATCAAGGTACAATATAAAGGCATGTAGAACATATGAGTAACTGAATATCATAGCATGGTGAGAAAGTACTGAATGTAGAACAGAACAGGATATGTGATAAGATAAGTAAATATAAAATGTGCCTTGAATTATTAGAGCATTATGTGATCGGCTTGGAAAACATGATCAGGCTTTCCATCCGACCGGCTATGAACAATGTGTACAATAGAACGGTAAGGCCGGTCACCATGGAAAGCTATGAACGATGTAGGGTAAGGCTTTACCCGTCGTGAGGCGAGGGTATAGCTATGAACAATGTATACAATAGAATAATATGGAAATTTGATCACACAACCACTAATAACTCCCCATCCCCCGAATAGTATAAAGGATCCGGACATAACACGTCATGGCACGGGATTCAAAAGCAGGTGATCAGCCCACTCCAAAGTCCATGTCTATACAAGTACAAGTAATAAGTCGAGTTATGTACCAATATACCAAGTAACCCGAAAACAACATCTTATGAAAGGATCCGACTTATACTAGTCCGTGAACTATCATGTCTGCAAATCAAGTAAGATACTACAACTGAATCGAATATAGTAGATATTAAGACAATAAAAACTATCAGTGAATGTACTCGCCTGCTGTCCTGAGCTGTAGGGTATATCAATGCTCAGAGTGGTAATCAGAGACCTAATAGATGAGATATTGCATGTTAATTTAGGTTTAACAAAGTTATGAATGATTATAATGAATGACATAAAATCTAGGTCAAACTATAGGTCAAACTAGGTCTCACTGAGTCACACTAAGTCCTATCAAGTCAATCTAGGTCAAATCAAGTTATATCAAGTCAATCTAAGTCAGACTAAGTCAACTCTAGGTCATACCAGTCATCGTAAGTCAAAACAAGTCAAGGCAAATTAAACGGGGTCAAGAATTGGCCTACAGTTGACTTTTAGTCAACTGGTCAACCCTGGTCAACTCTGGTCAACTCTAGGTCAATCCTAGGTTAAACTGGTCAAATGTTGACCAACAGTTGACTTTTGGTCAACTGGTCAACTCTAGTTTGGTTTTGGTCAAAATTAGACAAAGTGTTGACTCATCGTTGACTTTTAGGTAAAATTCAACTCTTGGTCAACCGAGCCAAAATCGGTCCAAATATGACATTTGTAGGGTGTACCTAACAAGTCACCTAAGTTTCAAGTCAATCCGAATACCCAAACCCCGTATTTTGAATTTACCCGATTATCCCATAATACACTTACCCTTAAACCATTCTAACTTGACGTCAAGTGGCCTTCCCTTAGGAATTTCACTCCGGGCTTTCTAGGGTAGTAGGGTACTAGCCTATACAACCATTACCTACCAAGTTCTCTAGGTAGAATGGACATCCAGTTCATCTTACGGTCCATATTGGTCGTTTATCCGTTATCTTGAATATCTCAAGATACTCAATGGTATCGTGCGATACCATCCTCCTAATCCTATACGCAACCCCAATTTCAACCTAGGAGCCTACCCATAAAATCTAATTCACATTAACTAGGTCCCCTTCAAGTTTGGATGCGTTCCGAATTACGGAACTCAAAATCACCCATTCACCAAATCCTAACTAAATCATTCACTCACTCACTCAATCTCAATCTCAAACACTTATTTCCCACACTCACTTAGGACAAGTTTAGGGGGTTATTTTAGTAGGTTTTATAGGTGTATATAGAGCTATGTATAGGGGTATATATATGTATACATATAGGTATATATACGTAGGTCTATGGGGGATCAAACGGGGGTCAAATGGGGGGGGGGGGGGAATGGGCCTATGCTGCTGCTACTGTTGTTGTTCCTGCTGCTGCTGCTAAAGCAGCTGCTGCTGCAGCTGTGTTGGGGGGGAGGGGCAGCAGCCCCTTGGCCCCCCTAGCTGCTGTTGGTTGCTCTCCTTCTTCCCCTCTTCTTCCCTCTCTATTATCCCCTCAATATCTCTCTATACTCTTCTCTAATTATCTCTATTATATATAAACATACACACACACAATCTATCACTCTCATTCATTCCCCTCTATATATATAAATACACACACACATATATATATACATGAACGCACACACACACACACACTCACTCACATATATATAGAGACACACACACACACTCACATATATATATATATATATATATATATATATATATATATATATATATATATATATATATATATATATATATATATACATATATAGAGAGACACACACACACACATATATATATGAACACACACACACACACACACACACACACACACACACACACACACACACACACACACACACATATATATACTAATACAAAATGAATTTGAATGCCTAAACTACTTAGAGGCAATACCTAATTATTCTAGAAGTGTCCAAATTTGGGGGAAACTCAAGGACACAACCACAATTCCTAACTTCTCCTAGGACACTCCAAACGGACTCAAACTTGACACGAAGAGGGACACAACCTAGGGGATAAATTCTACGGGGTCCAATCTAGTTTACATGATGAAAAGAATAGATTAGAGGATATGTTGTACCTATCGGGAGATGGATCCCAATGGAAAAAATCCTCCGACACGGCTCCGACACAAATCGAATTGTTTAGGACACGCCCTTGCACTTCTTGCTCCCAAAAGCTTGGAGAATCACTACTTGGGATAGAGGAAGAGATCGATGGAAGAAAAATGGGAAGAAAAGCTTATTTTGGAGATGATTTCTAAGGAAATCACTTCTTTCCTTTTGAAAGAAACTTGGAGAAGAAGAAGAAGAAGAAATATTTGAAGTGGGAAGGAAGGAAATGGGGAGGGTGGTGGCCGGCCCTATTTGGAGAGGTTGGGGCACTTGTTAATTACAAGTTTGCCCCTCCCTTTACTTACATGCTAAGTTAAGTCCCTATTTGGTTTTGGGGGTTAGCTAAAATTAAATAAAAAATATAATTAAGCCTAAATACTCATTGGAGACTAGTCCAAACTCCTAGACCTAATTGTCAAGTATGGTGGGCCATGGCTAATTAATGTGTTAATCACAACTCAAGTCGAAATTTTCCGGAGTCCCGAATTAAGTCGGAATACGATAAAATTCGAACCCGACTCCTATAATCATTAAATATTAATATTCATGAAATAAAATTCCCAAAAATATTCTAAAATAGAAAATGACATAAATACCCCTGTTTCTGAAAACTGGGGGTGACACCAAATCAGTTTCCTGATTTGGTGGGATCTTTGGCTTAATATTAAGCATAATCAAATATACAATCAATAGACAATAATGGACTGAATCAGTTTCCTGATTCAGTGGGATTCTTTCCTTTAATACTCCTCCTCAAGTTGGAGTGTATGTTGATTACACTCAACTTGCTGAGCAATGCTTCAAATTGAATCGAACTCAATGGCTTGGTAAACAGATTTGCAGGGTGTTCTTTGGTTCGAATATGAACTGTTCTAACCACTCCTCTTTGCACCTTTTCACGTACAACGTGGCAATCGATTTCTATGTGATTTGTAGGCTCATGAAATACTGGATTTGAAGCTATATGAATGGCAGCTTGGTTGTCACAAAATAACCTGACTGGTTGTGTGTGGTTTACGTTCAAATCTTTCAATATATATTTGTAACCAAGTTACCTCACAACATGTAGTAGCCATAGAGCGATATTTCGCCTCCGCACTTGAATGAGATACTATACTTTGCTTCTTTGTTTTCCAAGAAATTGGTGCATTTCCAAGAAAAATACAATATCCAGTTAATGATCTCATTGTGTCCTTGCAACGAGCCCAGTCAGCGTCACAAAAAGCCCTCAACTCCAAAGATCCTGTGGAAGGAAAAAGAATTCCTTGACCTGGTGCTTGTTTGATATATTTCAAATTAAACTTTGTGTGCTGCCTCAAGATGTGGTTGTCTAGGCTTGTCCACAAACTGACTCAACATGTGCACACCATAAACAAGGTCTGGTCTCGTAATGGTGAGGTATATGTATCGTCCTACAAGCCTTCGGTATTGAGATGGATCATCCAACAAATCTTCACGTGCCTGTGTGAGTGACAAATTTTGATCAACTGGAAAACGTGCAGGCTTGGCACCAAGAAACCCTGTGTCTTCAAGAATCTCCAAGGCATACTTCCTTTGACATAGAACTATGCCTTGCTTTGATCTGGCAACTTCTATCCCAAGGAAGTACTTAAGTTGTCCCATGTCTTTAAGCTTGAAATGACTTGAAAGAAATTTTTTGGTGTCCATAATATCATCCAAGCTATTTCCTGCCAAGATTATGTCATCAACATAAACCAATAATGCAGTAAATTTACCTCGATGAGTTCGGACAAATAATGAATAATCAGACCAAGATTGTTGAAACCCTGCTGATTTGGGTGTGAACAGAATTGCATGTCCCTTTCTGTGCTTGATCAAGGCAGTAGAGTCCTTCCCTCTCAGTTCCTATCCCAATCATCTTCCCCGATCATAGGTCCTATATGACACAAACTTGTCTGAGAAAGATGGTAATGTAAAATGAATCAAATGCTAGTCTACTGATGGAAATCAAGTTAAGATAGAAGAATGGGACACACAAAACATTATGAAGAATGAATTTGGGAGAGAAAACTACTTTTCTAATATGAGTGACCTGAGCCGAGGTACCATCCGGCAATTTAACCAAACGGTTCCTAATAGGTTTTAATGAGGTAAGAAAAGAAGAATTGTAAACTATATGGTCACTAGCACCGCTATCCAATATCCATATGATTTCTCTGTCATTTTGAGAAAGAGAGAACGCTTTACCTGAGAGTTCTTCATAGTTTGGAACATTACCGACTTGGTTAGCTGCAACAATTTTGTTCTTGTTCAAGAGGCTCATGAGCTGTTGGCACTCTTCTTGTGAAAATGGAAAATTGGTCACATGTTCTCTTTTATCATTTGTGGAGACTGCATGGTTTCCCTTTGAACGTACTTCTCCTCCCTCCATAGCAGCTTTCTTTTCAGCATTTTTCCTCTTCCGACAATACTCGTATGTATGACCCATCCATTTACAGAACGTACACTTGAGATGCGCTCTGCAATTCTTTGTGCTATGATTGTTCCTTATACACTTTTCACACTTGGCTTCTCCTCCTCCAAACTCAAAATCACGACTATCTTTCTTCAGGGCAAAGGCAGTTGCTTCTGTTTGGGCCAATACTTTTCCACTTGACACCTTTGTCTGCTTCTCATGGCGTAGTGCCATTGAGTATGCCTTATTCACAGATGGAAGAGGGTCCATTCCTACAAGATTGCTCCGAACCGTAGCATAATTTTTATTAAGACCCATCAGAAACTTCATTGTCTTCTGAGTCCGCATGTAGGCATAATCTCCTTGTTTGTCTCACAGCTGCAAGGTAGAATCTCACATAGTGCATCTTTCTCACCCCAAAGGCTCTTTAGTTTAGTAAAGAAAGATGTCACGGAGCTATTCCCTTGTTCACAATCATGAATTGCATTTTTTATATGGAATAATTGGACAATATTAGTATGAGAAAATATCTCTTGTAACTCAAGCCACATACCTTTTGCATCTTTGAATTATACTGCCTGAGATCTCTTTTGACATGGATCCCAGCAACCATGTCTTAACCAGTGTATTGCAGCGATCCCATTGGTGTTGTTCTTGAACCCCATGAGTTGGACTCTTGATAGATCCATCAACGAATCCCTTTTTGTTCTTGATCGTTAAAGCCATGCTCATGGATTGGATCCATGTTGTGTAGTTGTCTTCCACCAAAGGTTGTGACACCAGGACTGCGCCAGGTTGATCTGAATGGTGGAGATATAATGGGTGGTTGGAGTTTTCCCATGGTTCTGAAGTCTTCACTGAGGTCGATCCCTTCTCTTGATGTTGAACGACCCTATGATCATCTTCACCTGCCATGGATGTTTTGAATGTAGTGTTTGTTTCACGTTATGCCTCAGATCAAAGGCTCTGATACCATAACTAGAAACAATATGATGAAAAAATAATTGTATAACATTCATAAGATATGTTTACAGCTTTATACACAGCCTATTACAATTTAGATCCACAGGTTTGGCCTAATATCAAGCATAATTCTATATACAGCCAAGTGAAGTAATTGGCCAAATCAGTTTCCTGATTTGGTGGGATCTTTGGCCTAATATTAAGCATAATCAAATATATAATCAATAGACAATAATGGACTGAATCAGTTTCCTGATTCAGTGGGATTCTTTCCTTTAATATTTGTATCAGCTGGGCATTTAGTTGGAACTGAATATATTTTTTAACTCTTTTTTGTGTGTACTGTGGTCATGTAAAATGAATATACTGGAGAAAATGAGTAATCAAGTCAAGTGATCCTTGTGGTCTTCAGAGAGAAGCATAAGACCGTAGCGCTGGGTGGTGGAAGATCAATGGATTAGGGTGTATTAATCCTTTCATTTATAAAAATGGTTGGAGTTTGAAAATATGTTATACAGTCCCATGCATATCGTCGGACATCTCAAAAAAATAAAAACGTTGGGCATCTCAAAGAAAAAAGTCAGTAGCCGTCATATTGATATATCATCTCACTTATTGCCATAGTTATTAGTGTCGAGCTAATTAATATATACATCCTAACATGAAAAATTCAAGAATTAGGAATCAAATGAGCTTTTAGCTGATGTTAATTTGATATATGGTATGTGCATATGGATATTGGTAGGGATAAACAAACTGCTACTTAAATACTGAATCCTACCATCCCGGATTCCAGAACTAGCAAAGCTTCCATGTCCATCAATCTCTCATGCGTATTACCATGCCACGTGGTGAGCCCGTCAACCGACCAGAGTACTAAACCAGATGAATGTTATTGTATTGCTATTTCTAATGAAAGATGTTATAAAAATAAACAAGTCTATGCTAAGAAGCTCATTACCAAAATATATAGAACAGTTGAAAATAAATCAGATCAACATTGGAGACCTGAGATCGCACGGTCATGCATTTTTAGTTCTAGATCCCTGACAATCAAACTTTGATTTCAGACCCAAGACTTGGATCCACCAATGCAAGTAGATCCTGATCTCTTTTCTGAACTACTATATGAAGTAATTTTTGTTAGTCCCAAAATAAATCAAAAGTCGGAGGAACAAAAGCCAGAAAACAAAGATATCACGCGAAATCTTCCAAGAGATTTGCTTTCTGTTATGTACCTGAAGTTATAGTCGAGATCAGAAGTTCATGCAAACAAGTTTGCCCTTTGGTGTTTCAATTCCAACAAATTCTATTAATCTTTCAGATAACAACTTCTCTTTTTCAATTACAAACTAACGTAAAACATAGAACGTTCTTCCTTACAAATGTGTTACAATTGAGACAGAACGTTTAATTACAACTTAGAAGAGAATTAGAAGAAGACAGAAATTAGTATTCTTGCTGGGGCGATAAAGATCATCGTTACGCAAAGCAAGATTCACCCCCACACGATTCATTTCCAGGATAGGTTTGGCGACGACCCAAGGTCCAAATATTAAAGGGACATCGATATATTTCTATCAAAAATAGAATTAGTACGTAATGTGTGCCGATCTTCCATGGAATAAGCAAGTCTTTGTGCTTTTACAAGGTTGATGATAACTTCCGAGTCTCCTTCAAATACCACCGATTTAAATCCTTTTTGATAAGCAGAAATTTAAACCCAGTTGTAAAGCTTTCCTGTCAAACTCAAGTGGAGATCCACCCCAACAAGCAGATGCAACCCTGCCTTGGAAGAATCCATGCTCATTGTGAATCACAGCAACATAACTCATTTCACCATTATAAAAGCTCCATCAAAGTTGCATTTCAAAGAACCCGGGTTTGGTGCAGACCAAGCCTGATTAGCACTAGACATAGTCATTGAATGAGCAAGCATAGAGTGAATGATGATGAATATTCTTGATAGTATAGATGAGCAATCTCCAATATTCCTGGAATGTTTAGAGCCTTTTCTTCAAAGACTAACAAGTTCCTAGCTTTCCAAATTGCCCATAATAAATGGCTAGCAAAACAGATTGATGTAGGGTCATGGTGCTCAATTAGGGAACCAAAAACTTCATATAGCTTGTGAGCTTCCATCACAGGTGGTTGGCCTAATGGTGAAGCAAACCAAATACGACTTGAAATTTGACAATTTAGGAATAAATGATCCACAGTTTCTGTATCTTGACCACATAGGGGACCTGTTGCATCAACAAATGAAAGGAAAAGTTGTCAAGATCTCCTTCTTCTTAAGCCAACAAATTTTTGGCCAACAAATTTTTGAATGCTACTTGTGCTTGATTGCTGATTTCTGGATTTCGAAAGCCAAGATCTTCTTCTTCTTAAGCCTTTGTGAAAAGTTGTCAAGCTGTTAAACGCAACTTCCTTTTGCCATCACAATTCCACCACCAGAATTGTCTTTGAATGCTAGTCAGCTTGTTTTTGATACCCTTTGAAGTAATAACATGACGTTGTATACTGGGAGAAGCCAAAGTTGATTTTAGTAAGATGGATCTACCTGCATGAGACAAAAATCTTGTCGTCCAACCATTAAGCTTAGTATGACAAGAAGAAATAAGATTGGTATAAGTATTAATCTTATTCTTGTGAAGGAGGAGGTGATGACCCAATTATTTGTCATTATGATTCATAATATGAACTTGGAGTAAGTCCTGAATAAGTTGTCTCACGTAGATATCTATTTTTCCTGGGGAAAAATAGATATGATTTTGTAAAGTTAATATCTTGTCCAGACCAGGAGGAGAACAATGAAATCATGGATAAAATATCAAAGATAGTAGCTGTAGTGCCCCGTCCCGCTCAGTCAATCAGAGGAATCGAAATGCCGACGGCGTTCGGACTTAGCCTTACAACGGCTGCTCGAAGACATCGCTCGGTCTAGGCGACCACTCACTCAGGTGGGGTAGTTTCGGTGAACTTGCCTCATCTTAGCCTTCACATAATAAATTGCGTATTTTCAACTTGCACAAGTAGGCTTGATAATAAAAGAGACGAATCAACATAGCTAAAAGGAATAATTCCGACAGGTCGAATTGAGTTAGAATATGGAAATGGCCAACGGTCGGCTTAGAGTTGGTGCACGGCGTGATTTGAAAATGATACTCGGTCCTTCGTCCCGTGGCTTGGGAGAAGAAAAGTTGGTTGAGTAGGCAAAGTCATGAATCGTAGCCTAAATCATAAGCGTCGCCCGCATGAATGCTTCATAAAGCATGCACGGTCCCATCGTCTAAGGCTTAGCATAGCCTTGACCCGCCCTATGAGTTAAGTTGCGTCGTACGGCTGCTGGCGTAAGTCTAGACGCCCAAATGACTTGGTCGTTCAAAAGTCGAACGCATGTGCGACATGTTTCCGCAATGTGAGGCTTGACGTAGCCCTTCTCGTCGAGTCGTTGTGCGTTTAAGTCAGGCAAGTTATGTTAGGCTATCAGAGTGGTAGCAAGCATGGTCCTACGAGTTCTACGGTTGGGTATAACCATATAGTCTTACGGTCTCAAGGCCCATCGACTTGGGCAGGAGTATCGCGTAGAGCACGATTGGCTTAAGGTACGATGCACGAAATTTGTGTTTAAGGCATGAACCACGGTTGATTTAATGAGTTTTAGAGAAGCAACTATCTTTCACAAAGTAAATCTAACGTGTAGGTTTTGTATGGGTGGACGAGGAGCTCATTCCACCAGTACAGTTGAGTACTGACACCCACATAGTTTACATGTGCATGCACAGGTAGAAGCTCGTGGTGCGGAGCTCGCTTGGATGCGTCAAGGCACGGAGTTCCTTGGCAATTCGAAGTGTGCGGCCGCATGGAGTCAAGACTTATACAGGACATAATGTATGGACGTCGCCTTCCGAAGCATCCGCTGGCTCAAGAGTTGTAATTGAGAGATGAGAGGGAGCTGAGTGACTTGTAATGTGAGATGAGTGAGCTCGAGAGACTTGTAATCTTGGCCTTGCATTCCATTGTAACCTTTGTTTCAATATCAATAAAGAGCCTCTTTGTATAACTTGTGTTTTGTTCTAATTTCTGCTGCTATTATTCAATGTCTTTGTATGGGACTTCTGTGCGACGACTCCGTCGCAGCCGCTGAAATTGGCCGTTATGGAACCC
The DNA here is from genome assembly GCA_029216955.1 of Iris pallida. Classification (NCBI taxonomy): domain Eukaryota; kingdom Viridiplantae; phylum Streptophyta; class Magnoliopsida; order Asparagales; family Iridaceae; genus Iris; species Iris pallida. The sequence goes on along the minus strand of JANAVB010038219.1, from coordinate 1,342,747 downwards.
GCCTTGCACGAGCGCAATCTAGGCTCGTGCGGTATCATGCCTTAGCGAGGACGATCGCTCCTACGGGAGCGGGGCGTGACATAATGGTATCAGATCACGACTTTACGTCCTTGGACTACCGATTGAATTCTTTAACTCCGATGGTGTGCTCTCTCTCAAATGTCCCACGGGATGTCCATACAATAAGTCTAACTATTTTGCAAAATATAGGAGAACAGTTTTTGATAAAACGAAAAGATGGTTTGTGTAAGCACGGTTGGCTAAGTCGGGCTGGGCATATACACCAAGGATTGTGTCGACCTTAGAAAAGTCCAGTGCGGAAATTGAATAGTATCGAGCAAGAGTTGGTTGAATGTAAGTCGTCGTAGGATGGCTTTGTTGAATGACTCGGATCCCGTGCGACAAATATTGGGATGTGTGTAGGCAATCTATGCTCGAAGTTTAGAAATCGGAGTGATGTAAGCTTGGGTAGAAAAAAACCCCATACTATCAACTTGGTTTGACCTTAGGATGGGGACAGCGTTGATATCGTTGTTTGGGAACTATGATTCCAATTCTGACGGAAAGACATAGCCTAGCGGTTAGGCAGACGTCCGAATGCGAAGTAGTAGGAGTTGTCGAGGCACCACTCGCGAGTATCGGTTGACATGCACGTATATCAGGGACGTCCGAATATGTGCATGATCCGACTCGAGTGGTGATGGTGGATTCTCTATCACGAGGCTTGGCTGAAATGTATGTATTTTGGGGAAGCCTAGAATATGTGCATGATCCAACTAAGTGATATGTTGAATCAAGTGAGACTTGAGGAATGGGAAGTGTCGAGAATTTTGAGATCATAAGTTTTGAAGAAATGATTGAGGGTAGCACGAGCGTGGCTCGGATTTGAGAAACGCAGAGGAGAAAGGTGTGCGAAAAATATAGGATGTTGAATAAGTGATAAGTCGATAAGTGTACTCAGTTAGTTTCGAGGACGAAACTTTTTCTGAGTGGTGTATGATGTAGTGCCCCATCTCGCTCAGTCAATCCGACGAATCAAAATGCCGACGACGTTCGGACTTAGCTTTACAACGGCTGCTCGAAGACATCACTCAGTCGAGGCGACCACTCGCTCAGGTGGGATAGTTTCGGTGAACTTGCCTTATCATAGCCTTCACATAATAAATCGCGTATTTTCAACTTGCATAAGTAGGCTTGATAATAAAAGAGACGAATCCACATAGCTAAAGGAAATAATCTCGACAGGTCGAATTGAGTTAGAATATGAAAAGGGCCAACGGTCGGCTTAGAGTTGGTGCACGGCTATCACGCCCCAGAACCAGAATACTGGAGAGCGGGAGAATGACTCAGCCAGCTACGTATTACGGGTAGATGAATACCGTATAATACGATCAATGTTGTCTAACCAGACGAGGGGGTGTATACTACATAAAGGTCTTACTATGGTCACTTTACATCTATTGTCTCGATCATTCAAAACAAGAAACAGAAATAGAGAACATGTAAGATAAAGCAGTAAGGCGTCCCAAACGCTCAGTCAGAATGTTCTTGAGATCTGGCTTTACAAAACATAGCCAGATGGTATAGCAAGTATATACACAATTGTTATCAGCTGCAGTCTGACTTTAGTTACAATTATACAAAAATAAGAGCAAGATAATCCGACTAACATGTCGGTGCCAAACGGTTAAGTATAAAGTAAATGACAAAACGAGCGGTGAAGTAAGGAAACCCACTCGAGTCCTCCTGCGATAATTCTCCTAGTATTGACCATCCTGGAGGTAGAAGTAAGCTGAATCCTCGGGGACCGGCTCTAAATCTGGCCATACAAAACCAGAGAGGTTAGACCTCTAATAGCAAGTACCACAAGGAAGGACGATATGAAGGACTAAACCAGAAAGTATGAGACTAAAATAATAGATCTCTGCTTTCCACTAGGAGTCACAAAACATCACGACACTTCGGACCAACCTCCCAACCAAACAAGGACAGAAGTTGGCCCGTCATGTTCTGACATTCTGATCATCCCAGTTAGGCAACAGAGTAAGTACAGTACATAAACAAATCATCTTGAAAGGCCAATCAACTACTACGGCTTGCTATTGTGAGTCCCAAGTTATCCTGGAATTATACAATTAGGGATTCCTCAGTTCTTACTATATGCAAGCAAGGCTAGTCTATCCAATCAATCAATTGCGCCAATCATGTAGTTAGACGAGTCCCAGCGGGACGCCCGCCGTTATAGCATGTACAATAATATAAGCAGATACCGTTCCCTGCCCGTGTGACAGATTTACCGTATCTGTGGGAACCAGCCGGCCTGTCGGGTACTTAATAGTCCCAAGGGGGCTGCCATGTAAGAACTCGGGAATCCATTCTCTCTATGCCATCATTATTTTATTTAACTTAATAGTCTCTACGTTGAGTGAAGTTCCATGCCGTGGATCATGGTCATTCAAATGAGTACCTTTGTACGGAGTACGATATGCGCAACTCTACAACGATACCCGTGCGGCTAGGTTGTAGGTTTTACATAGCATGATGCAACAATCAAGTCTAACCACGGAGTAATCATGCCTTGACCATAAAGTACACATGCTATTTTTGTAAAATAGATAAATAAATAATTTGAAACCTGCATGTGCCTGTATGCCAATATTCGGGATTGGCTAATCGAGTACAATAGTTCATTACGTGAACGTGTCTTATTCATTTCATTCAATAAGACGACTAGCCAGTCTCTTAGTTCCAACTAGGAACGCATGATCAATTATAGTCAAGATAACCATTATTATCAATGGTATCAAGGCATGAAAGTCAATTAGTAATACATGGGGTCGAGTCTGTAACTCCTCAAAGTTAAGTTCCAGTCAATCTGTGTATCCATGGATCAATCAAGACACATGACACATTCCACATAACAATCCATATTTACAATATTAACATGTCATGATTTTATCAAGTTCATGCCAAAAGGCGTAAGGATATAATAGAAGAATTATTATGCCATCATTAAATGAATAAGTTATAGAGCAAAAAGAAATACCCTGGTTAAAAGTCACGCCAGCAAGTTTAGTCAGAGTGAGCGTGAAAAATGTTTCATGTTGACATGCACAGTGTGAGCGTGGGAAATGATAAAAAATCCACGCACGCACTCGTGGATGTGTGCGTGACTAAAAATCCACGCACTCATGGATGTGTGCGTGACTGAAAATACACGCACTCATGGATGTGTGCGTGACTGAAAATACACACACGCTCATGAGAACGTGAGCGTGACTGAAAATACACGCACGCTCATGAGAACATGAACGTGACTAAGAAATACACGCACGCAAACATGAACGTGACTGAGAAATACACGCACGCTCATGAGAACATGAGCGTGACTGAAAATACACACAGATACGTAAGAACGTGTGCGTGACTGAAAATACACGCAGACACGTAATAACGTGTGCGTGACTAGGGAGCCTTCGTCCCAAGCTAGAAAATGAAGTTCCCAGCCAGAAAACACGCTAAGTTGGGCGATCAAACCCATGAACAACCGAAGTACAACAACTTAGATCTAGAGAAAACAAGCCATAGAAATCAAAAATGCCAAGAACTAAACTCTCTCAGGATCATGAGAGGAAGAGAAATGAACCATAAAAATGGTTCTCCAAGCAAGAAGCAAGATTGCACTTGCCTGCTGTTGGGTTGGTGGAGAGAGTGATGAGAGGAAGAAGAAGAAGTAATGGTGAGAATGAGTAATGAGGAGAGAGAATGGAGAGGGGAGCTTTAAATAACAAAGGGGGTGGTAGGTGGGAGCTAATGGGCCGGGTTTACGGGGAGTCATCCAAGGCCAACCCGAAAGTGAGACTAAAGCAGGAAATAAAATACAGGTAATAAAATTGCAGGAAATAAATCAACATGAAAATTAAAGAGCAGATAATTAATTAACATAAAACTAGAGGAATTTAAATACAGGATACTACATGATAAATACTTAAATAAATACATTCAAGCAATATACGTATTAAAACACGCATTTTGGGAACGGGGAGTGACAACGGCGTGCTTTGAAAATGACACTCGGTCCTTCGTCCCGTGGCTTGGGATAAGGAAAGTTGGTTGAGTAGGTGAAGTCATGAATCGTAGCCTAAGTCATAGGCGTCGCCCGCATGAATGCTTCATAAAGCATGCACGGTCCCATCGTCTAAGGCTTGGCATAGCCTTGACCCGCCCTATGAGTTAAGTTGCGTCACACGGCTGCTAGCATAAGTCTAGGCGCCTAAATGACTTGGTCGTTCAGAAGTCGAACGCATACGCGACACGTTTCGACAATACGAGGCTTGACGTAGCCCTTGTTCGTCGAGTCGTTGTGTGTTTAAGTCAGACAAGTTATGTTAGGCTATCAGAGTGGTAGCAAGCACGGTCCTACGAGTTCTACGGTTGGGTATAACCACATAGTCTTACGATCTCAAGGCCCGTCGACTTGGACAGGAGTGTCGTGTAGAGCACGATTGGCTTAAGGTATGATGCACGGACTTTGTATTTAAGGCATGAACCACGGTTGATTTAATGAGTTTTGGAGAAGGGACTATGTTGTACAAAGTAAATCTAACGTGTAGGTTTTGTATGGGTGGGCGAGGAGCTCATTCCACCAGTACAGTTGAGTACTGACACCCACATAGTTTACATGTGCAGGCACAGGTAGAAGCTTGTGGCGCGGAGCTCGCTTGGATGCGTCGAGGTACGGAGTTCCTTGGCGATTCAAAGCGTGCGGCCGCATGGAGTCAAGACTTATACAGGACATAATGTATGGACGTCGTCTTTCGAAGCATCCGCTGGCTCAAGAATTGTAATTGAGAGATGAGAGAGCGCTGAGTGACTTGTAATGTGAGATGAGTGAGCTCGAGAGACTTGTAATCATGGCCTTGCGCCCCATTGTAACCTTTGTTTCAATATTAATAAAGAGCTCTTTGTATAACTTGTGTTTTGTTCTAATTTTCGCTACTATTATTCAATGTCTCTGTATGGGACTTCTGTGCGACAACCCCATCACAGCCACTGAAATCGACCGTTATGGAACCCGCCTTGTACGAGCGCAATCTAGGCTCGTGCGGCATCACGCCTTAGTGAGGACGATCGCTCCTACGGGAGCGGGGCGTGACAGTAGCGAGTGTAGCCCAAGCTACACTTGGATTAAATAGAATATTGATGGAGATCTTCTGTTAATTTTGATGCTATAGAACAACTCATTGTGTTCATGATATAGAATAAGCTTTGATAAAATTTCTCCGCACAAAATGAACATATAGGGAGATAGAGGACATCCCTGTCGAATGCCTCCGGATGGCCTGAAGATTTTCGAGGGAGAGCCATTAACAAGTTAAGCAAATGAGGAAGAGGACACAGTTCATTATCAAATCATGAGATTTTTTGTTGATGCCAAATTCCTTGAGCACTAGACTGAGGAAAGGCCAACAGACATGATCATAGGATTTTGACAAGTCTAGTTTGAGTGCTAAGCTAGGCAACACTTGGATTTTGGGAATTTAGCAATTGGGTGGAACATTTCCTGGGCTAAAATGACATTATCCGTTATTTGACGGTTGGGAACAAAGGCATTCTGAAAGGGGAAATAATAGAGCTCAATAATGGTCATATCCTTTTTGTGAAGATTTTATTGATGATTTTGTATACAACATTATATAGGAAAATAGGTATGAAGTCAGATGGAGCTATAAGAATAGGTTTCTTAGGTACAAGCGCAGTGGAAGTGTGATTCAAATGAGTAGTCATATAATTACTAATGAAGAAATTTTGAGGACATGAACTACTTTATGTAGTCGATTTGGAAGATGTGGATCTTCAAACTTAGCCCAAGCTTCTTTGGGGATATCCACGAAGTCTGGTTCTTTAAACCAAGCACATTCAAATCTCATTGGAAAGTTTCTGTTCTTCCTGACAGTGTCGCACTTCAAATAAATAGGGTCGTGATCACTATTAACACAAGGTAAGTGGTAGACCCTTGCATTTTAGAACAATACCCTCCAATTTGTATCAATTAGAACTCTATCTTGGTAGAGCGCATGGGGTAACATCACCTGGGTTTGGTAGCCATAATGCTCAGCAGCAGGTGGCAGGTAGCAATGGTGGCGGCGGAGGCAGTGGTCCTATTTTCTTGGGAGCACCTAGCCTAAGGTTCCAATATCAGCATATGGGTGGGTATAAGCTGCCTGAGTTTAATGGCCAACAGGACTTTCAGAATGCTCTGCCATTTGGAAGTGGTGGCGATGAGACGTCTCTGTTTAGTAACCCAAATGCTCTGTTGTTTGGCCGCGACGGTAGGGGAGGTGACCTTGGTGGTCGTTTGTTTGGGCCGCGAGCACCAACTTGGAGGCCTCCATGGATTGGTGGATATAGGACGCGTTAGGTAAATTCTTGGTGCTACTGCTACATTATGTCTTTGATTTTGTTCCATCCTCACTTGGCTTCGATCTATTACCGACTTGATGGCCGAAAAATATAATTCCAAAATTCGCTTGAATCTAAATATTTACAAGTTGGTTAAGCATTAAAATATGAGCAGTATTCACTTTGGGCATTCATTATTTACTTTTAGTTCTTCTAAAATCCATATGTATGCAACATGAACAAACAGAAAAAAAAATGATTTTGCTTTTGTGTTTAGTGGAGTTTGTTTAAGGAAGCCAAGAAAGATTTTCAAATCATGTTTCGAATCGGAACTTTTTAATTTTTCTTGAGATTGTCGTTTACCAATTCTATAATATTAGAAGCATTTTCATGATTTTGTCCAGAAACAGAGTCATTTTCATTATTTTGTCGCTCTTTTCTGGAAGTATGGACTTTTCATGCAGGACTAGTTTCTTTTTGTTACTAGCGTACCCTTTTTTCTTTAGAGGGGAAATACCCGTTTTGATGGAAGAAAAACTTGGATGCTGATGCTGAATATGTTTTACTCGGTACCAGATAATGTTGTTTCAGTTACCTACTCTACGTACTTTCATCTTCAGTTGTTATTGTAGGTTTTGCAGACTTCAATTGTTCATTTCCTTGATATTCTTTGTGCTGGGAAAACTTTTCATTTGCAGTCATTAAGCTTTTAGTTATTGGTGTTTTCCTGCTTTTTCAATTCACTACCAGGATCTAGCTTTTCCATGCGATTTTTGGATATTCAGTGGATTGATTAGTTGCAGTAAAAGCTTGTTGCATATGTTTCAGTTGTCTCTTGAAGAGGGCTTCTTATGGAAATTATTTTGTAAAGGTTTTGGATGTCAAATTTATCATTCATAAGATTTGGTACGATAAATAGGAAACTCCGGCCTTATGTAGACAAGAACTGCATGCAATTTTGTAGGTCATCATCTAAGAGAGAAAGTGAGATCAATTCTTCATTTTTTAAATTCTACTCAAACTGTGGATTTGGCTCTACAATTTGGATTCATACCTTAACGATATCTTTGAATAAGTCAGGCTCGAATATGAAGGGGAAGGGGGTCTCACATTGCTTGGTTCTAGTTGGGTCCATAATTTTTCTACTCATTGTTGGAGTTCAAATTTTTACCACACGTGGCAACCAACCATTGGCCTCCTCTGCTATCACCGGTCCCTACCTTCTTAAAATCCGGACCAGAAGACCACCATCGTGGCTGCGGTCACGTCTGTGGCCACAAAATGCGGACAAAATAAAGGGCAAAATAGTAGTGTCCAATAATTTATCACTACCTAATGTTTTTGAAGATATGTTATCTTGGTTGTCTATAAAAGATATTAGAGACAATGTTGAGGTCATATGCCAAAAGAGAGGAAACATCTAAAAGCCAGGTTTGCTATGCTGTGTAGCCTTCAAACCAGTAATTTATAATACCAAACTTGTTTGTTACTATTGGACTAGCTAGTATATATGCTACATATTCATATGTATATATAATTAAACTTGATTAAAAGTTTAGAGACTTCTAATCATGAATGCATCACTGGTTTTAGTCATAGATTGCAAGTGGAATCTCTCTTTTTGTTGCATAAAGTGAAAAAAAAGCTTAATACATCACTTGATAAACAAACATATTATTGTTGAAACATTAATTATATATGTTTTTCTATAAGATGTATATTGTTGTTGCGCTATAGCATCATCCAAATCATGGGTTAGCTTCCGCTTCCACGGCTGATTCACCCCATAGGCCCTATTGATTAGGTAGAGTTACAGAGAGAGTGGCGATTAATGCAGGGACGAAGATATGTTAATAACAACACCCCTCCCCCTCCCTTCGTCTAAATTTGTACTTAATAAAACATCATCAAACTAGATGTGGCCATGTGGGTAAGCTATTGACTCTTCATGGACCCATCCAACCAAGCTATGGACTTATAAAAGAAATCATCAAGCATAAATGTGGTCTGAATTTGGTGTAAAGTTAGTTTAACAACAAAATTTGGTGTAAAGCCATTTCTTTCTCTTCTTTCCAAAATTTGGTGTGAAGTTAGTTTCATGTAGCATCTGTTACAGTAGTCAGCTTCGTGGACAACTAGGAGGTGTGTTACAGATATGGATAATACAAGAATCATATACTTCGACACATACTGTCACGACCCACACCCAGTGTAGGGGCACGAAAAGTGGGTACGTCCAGCCTACGCCGCAATGTCGGCGGTAGAACGCTGTCCTAGGTCACATACATCTAACAATTATAAGGTACCTGTACAATATATACTCTCCGAACGGAGGACAATACAGAAATGTACAACTCAATCACAGCTAAGGTAGAAGTACAATAAGATAGATAGATATAAAAGTCACCAAATAAAATACAACATGAGAAGAAGCCTAAGTGTCTAAGATAACATCTCCACAACATCCAGAATAATAACAATATCCCAAATAAATACATAATGAACCCCAAATAAGACAAGACAATAAAGTAAGATAACTAGTCTAGCTAACTAGCCTAGACTACTGGGGTAATGTCCTCTGCAAGGACTGGGTCCTCCTGGGAGTCCAGCTCGCAGGTGTCATCTAGGCCTGTTCCATAGTACGTAGGAAAGAACTCCTCAATGTCATATGTAATATTTCAACAGGTCCAGTAAGGACAGGAATGAGCATAATACATCTCACACAGTTCGTATCATGACAGGAAATGTAAGCATGCTATATAGTAAGATACATAAAACGCTGAAAAATATACATGAAGTAAAAGAGATGATTGTAAAAAAATATCTACTATAAGAAAAGAACTATCAGTGGCTAGCGATGTAGAGTACAAGATAGACATGTGAACGGCTTGAATTTGTACATAATTATACTAAAGAGTTTGCACGTGATTATACTACTTTGAAATTGTTCACATGACCATTTATACTCTCCCATACCCAATCAACACACAAGGATTCAGACAAGTTATGTTATTGTACATAATTTCACATGAGGCCCATAAATGGGTGTACATAAAATATACATGAGAGGCTATGTGAACATGAGAGTACATGAATCACAAGAGTGCACATGAATGATGAAAGCACATGAATACATGATGTACGTGAAAAGCACATGACATGACGTATCCCGATGCTCCCGAGGGGGATAACATCTCATGAAAGGATCCACATAGTACCAATCCGTGTTAACAACATGACAGCATCAAGTAAAGTAATCTAGAGCATAAATATAAATTCTAGCAAGTATAAAACGGTCAGAGAATATACTTGCCTGATATCCGGAGTGTCCGATGAGTATAGATGTCCAGACAGAGTAGATGAGTCCTATTTAGAACAACACAGGTCACAACATGTTCGAAAAGGTAATATTGAACATTACAATGTATGCTATATGATTTTAGACTATTCTAGGCCAAAGTCAACTATGGGTCAACTCTAAACCTAAACCACATGTCACATAGCCTATAGAAATTACACTAGGCTAACTAATGCTACTCAACTTATAGGCTAAGACTAAACTCAAGCCTATACCTTATACAATATAACCTATATCACATAACCAAAACAGGAATACAATATATATAGCAAATTCAAACTGTAGAGAAGTATACCTATATAAATCAAGTATATATGAAAAGGGAAGAAAGAAAAGGAAATGGAAATGCAATAGGAAGGAAAGAAATTAAAAAATCTGATAATATCATGTTCACAGTTACTGCTCAAACTGAGAATAAATGAGAACACCAAATATCTGAGAATCACAAAGCAATCCAAAACCTGGAAATGAAATTGAACACTGAATTTAACTCAGTAAAAGACTGAGGACAAAAGTTGAAACCCAAAACCTTGGTATCAACCAAAGTTCACAGTTAATTCAATCTAAGGATACAATGAGTACCAAAATCCTGAGACTGCAAGAAACTGAATGAAACCAAATCAACATGCCATATTAACCCTAAAATTTATATCTCAAAACACCTTGAAATCCAGTTCGAACTCACTGTCAAATTACAGTTATTCACTGTATCATAGATATTTAGAAAATTAACTTCGAACCTGTCACGTCCCGCTTCCCATATTTGAAACGGTGACGCCATACACATCTCCAGGCTACGCGCCGAAACCGCGATTGTCGCCTGTAATCATCAGCAAGAATGGAAAATACAGGGAATTTTCATGGTATTAAAAATATAGTGTAGCTATATTACAGGAAACTTTTCCGACAATACTATTACAGACGATTACAAAAGTAAATTTGTAAGGTACTACGATACTGCTGGCCATAACTGTAGATAGTCCAGACAGTTACTCCTCGTTGTAGTGCGGCGATATTTCGGCGGAGGCGTCTTCTTCTTCTTCACCTAGTGAACAAATACTAGGTCGTTTAGAAAACGACGAGCAAGTCCTCGGCCAAGAACGGTAAAAGTTAACAAATAAATGAATGTGAAAAAAAGGAAACGTGGTATACTAAATTGCATAGCCATATATATATATATACATCTATATATCAGCTTTAGCAAAACATGAATGAGATCAACGTCCTACTCCATGAATGATAAGATTTCCGAGCTTCCCTTGAGCTTCTCATAGGAATTGTTTTCCTTGAGCAATTAAGGACACTGCCTACTTATAATAGGCAGCGTTATTTTCTGGAGTAAGACTTGAAGATATGCAGTTTGAGAACAATACTCTGAATAATCCTCTAAATATTTCCCGTGAACAATCCCGTTAACCTGGGATCAGGTTGTAATTTCCGAGCCTCCCTTGGGCTAAAAGGACATCTATTGATGTTACTGTCAAATAGATGAAATTGATTCACGAGCCTCCCTTGGGCTAGTACACCCTAGTCGCAACTAGATGTACTGATTCACGAGATTCACGAATTGCTGATCAGCTTTTTGTTGTTATTTATGTTACGGGATATCTAGGGATATTCAGTTGTTCTCCCCTCCCAGATGCATCCTAAATTCAGAAATTTCAAAAAATTTCCGAAGGTCTGAAATTTGTCTATCTCCTAAATTTCTCAAAAATTTCGGCAGAATCTCCTTTGTATTTAGGAGCCTCGAAAATTTACAAAACACAATATAATATGAAAATCGGGTTCGCCGACCCCTTCGGTGGAACAAATCTCAACACCGGACCACGCAGTAAATATAATGGGCTCGCCGGCCCCTTCGGTGGAGCAACTCTCAACACCGGACCATGCAGTTTATATAAAAAGTAAAGAAGGATAAATAATTAGACACCTTTTACCTTTTGGCAAGCGAGGGAATAAGCATATTTTACCTTTCTTTAGCAATCAGTCGGAAGGCGATTTTTGCAATTAGCAAGCAATACAATGATAGCCATAATTTTTCCTTTGCAAGTTATATTAGGCAACATGTAGAGACTTAAAATGAAAACATGTACATATATATATATATATATATATGTATATATATATATATATTTATATACTAGGTAGATAGTATGTAGATACTATACATATATTTGCATATACTCATATATCATGTATATAGATAATAGGTATGTATATATACATTATGTAGATAGTACATATATATATAATATGTATAGATGTATTTGTAGATAGTTTATAAACGATATGTATGTATATATATATTATGTAGATAGTACATATGTATACAATATGCATAGATGTATTTGTAGATAGTTTATATACAATATGTATGTATATATATTATAGATAGTACACATATATATATACAATATGTAATATGTATGTATATATATATATATAGATAGCGTACACATAAAGGAATTAAGAACGTAGAAAAATAACAAGTCCTCATACTTTACCTTCCCGTGAATGGTTCTGTTGTTCAGTTCACATGTGTATCAGACTTACCCTGGGAGAGTCCATATGTTCACATGTGTTTGTTTGTTCATGAAGAGTCCAATAGTTCATGTCTAAAATCGCAAGTCCAGAGTCCGTGTTCAAAATTGATTCCTTTATTTGTGACTATTTGATTTCCACTTGTTCGGAATATATTACCATAAATGTATAACACTTTTGTTTATATCTATCAAATTAAACATTCACTAGAAATTAGAATTTGCATCATTTTAATATATCGTGACTTGATTTAAATATTATCAATTCAGAATTTAACTAAACAAAATTCAGGGATACTATCTTAACTAATTATATTCCAAACTTATAATATGAAATTTCAGATTTTTGAAGATTAAACCCTACAATTTCAATTTTCTGGTATTACCAAATTATTCATGAAGCTATAATTTCAGAATTTTAACATGATAATAAAAGAATAATTATAATTTCCATTAACCTAGATGGAAATATTGAGAAGAAGAAGGAGAGGAGGACTTGCTTCCAAGTATTGTTCTAACCTCCATTTAAAAATTCTTATGAGCTTAACATATAATTTCAGAAGTTAAAATGAATTCAAAATTAACATAGATGAAAAAATTAAGAGAAGGAGGAAAAAAGGACTTGCCTTGAGGAAATTGATTTGGGATTGGAACTAGGTTTTTGAGCCTTCTCCTTCCTCTTCCAATTTCTCCTTCTTCCTCCAACAATCCTTCTTCTCCTTTTCCAATTTCCCTCTATTATTATTATTATTATTTTTTTTTCTTGGGTTGAAGAAAGTAGTTAGGGCTTTGGTGATGGAGATGATGATGAGGATGAAGAGGATGATGGTGATGGTGGTGTTGGAGGAAGTGGTGATAGAGGGTGGAGGCCGGTCGGCCAGTTGGCCGGCGGTGAGGGGCCGGCCGGCCGGCGGGCGGCTGCGGCCAGATAGGGGCCGAGAGGGAGAGGGAGAGATGGAAAAATGAGAGGAGAATGAGAGGGATGGAGAGAGATGGAGATAGGGAGATGAGAGAGAGGAAGATATATATAGAGAGGAAGAGAGAGTTCGAGAGAGAGAGTGAGAGGATTCGAGAGAGAGAGAGAGAGTCCGAAAGAGAGAGAGAGAGAGAGAGAATTCGAGAGAGGGAGAGAGGGTGCGGGTGATGGGGCTGCCCCTCTCTCTTTCTCTATTATATTCTTTTTTCTTTTTTTTTTCTTTTTTTCCTTTTCTTCTCTTTCTTAGGGTTTTTAAAAAATAAAATTCTAAAAAAATAAGAATGAAAATATTACATCAATTATTATTTATACCAAAAACAAAAATTTTGAGCAAAATATTAGATGGAAATTATAATAAAATATTAATACACTAATTTTTGAAAAGCAGTTATGACACTCTACCCACCTTACAAAAATTTTGTCCTCGAAATTTGCATTAATGAAGGAGACAAATATAGCAAGAAGAATTCTCAAACTGCATTTATGAAAATCTGAAGAATGAAAGATTTTTGAAATATCTATACCAATAAATATCTCATAGAACCAAGTAAAATATGCCAATCATCTCAATCCATGACCATGTAGGTTATCCTGATTCATATGTCCCTTTTCATATCCGATGTAATAAAGTAATCTTGTGCCTCGCCAGTGCACATGGCTGCAATCAAGATATTGATTCATTATTTGAATTCATGGCTGCAGCATTTGCTACCATGCCGACGATATCCATAAAATGATTAGGGAATATGACTGTGAAGTAACCATACATGTCAGGAAAATAAATCCAATCAATTCGAAATCAAATTCAAATAGAAGTTCAACTCAAGTTGCAATTTCATCAATATCACTTATACAAAATATTAAAACTCAGATATAATCTCAAGGATTTTTGTTATTAGGGGAATAGAAGTCTCATCTCAAAAAAATTTTAAATCAATGGTTTCAAAATTCAAAATGAGAATATGAACTAAATGAACATCATAAACCAAAGTAAAAACTAGAATTAAACCTCACAATATCATTCGAAATCCCAGTTCAATACTCCTAGTGTTCAACTCAGAGTTTCAGTTGTAGCCCCTCTTCCCAGAACTTTGATAATATATATTTTATTTATTTATTTATTTGAATTAAAGGGTGATTCTAGAGTTTTTATAAATAATTATTTAATTAATATTTTTACGATAGACGATTTTAGTCATAGTGGAGTTTTAGAGTACAAGGCGACTAGGACTCATGACACGGATAGTGCATTGGCGTGCTTTGACTAGTGTGTTAGCCCTGATAGGGAAGGCCGAGCCATAGTGATGTCCTAACTAGGAAAACCAAGCCAAGTTGCGACTTAACGCTTACCGAAGATTATTTAGTTATTAATTGTATTATTGAAGTTAGGGAAAACTGATTATACCATTTTTGCCTGGACTGGACCTGAACTGAGCCCAAGCACATGTAGGTCATGCAGCACGTCCAATGACATTCGTGTTGGTGGAATTTGGTATGAGTGTGTTATAGTCCATTTTAATGTTTTAATTACTACTTCTAAATATTCATAATTTTTAAATATTATAAATATTATTATTAATTAATATTCAATAAATAGGTTCTTGTACATTCCGGGGATTATTAGATTGTACGCCATGGTATATACACCCTTATGGATTTACGGAATTTCGTTATTGTTACTATTATTATTATTGTTATTATTATTGTTATTATTATTTTATTATTAATATTAATATTATTGAGGAGGTTATTAGATAAAAATATTTTATTATTATTATCCAATAAATGGTATAATATATATAGATTATAGATTATTATATTTTGTATATAAATATATGTTTGATGAGGTATATACGTATGAGCATATAGATATGTATATATATATTTATATGTATATAAATATATACATGTATTGTTTAATATAGAAAAAAAAAATATACTAATAACTACCCAGCAGACCCGGCCAAGCACAGGCCGAGCCCAACCCCCAGAAATGAGCTCACCCGAGCAGTCCCCCTTTTGAATTCGAGCCACCAGTCAATGGGCCACAGCCCGAGCCCTTATAACTCCCCAGCCAGAGAAGGCTTTTCCCCAACAGCAAGTACACCCCCGCGGAAACGAAACCCCAGCCCGAGCGTTTCCTCCCCGTTCGACTACATATATATGTATATACTCGAGAACGCTTCACCAAACCCTAGCGCGCCTCCACCCTGGTGACCCCGACGACCAGGCACAGCCGCGAGCCACCGCAGGGACACCGCCGGTCGGCCAAGTCGCCGGGAAACACGCGCACGCACAGGCGTGGTACAGCAGCAGTTGCAGGTACGTAGTTTGCAGTCGATTTTCTAATCACCTGGTCGATCGTTTTTGATCCCATAAATCCCATATAACCCTCTGGACAACCCACCTAATAGTACCCCATGGTATTAACCCATCGATTCGAAAGACCGACTCGAAAATCATAGAAAAACTAGTTTCCTGATGACTTGAAGACAGTCGAAACCCTCATGTTTCGAGACGGATTCCGATCAACCTATTAATTATTCTTAAAACTTTTCTGAAAGATATTTTAGGCTGCATGTAGCCCTCCAAAACTTTTCTTTTAGTTTAAATTTTCATTCTCTGGATGTAAAGATTTTCGAACCCAAAGTTTGTGAAAAACCTGTTTTCAAAAAATATAAAAAATTGGAAAATTGTTCCACACGACGTGCGTTCCGCCAATTCGGACGACATGGTCGTAAACCGAAGGCATCGAAAGCTGCGTAACGACTTTGTGGTCGTGTGGGCTTTGGCGGAATTCAAATTGGTCGCGTGTGCGCGACGAATTTGATGCGTATCCGTCGAAATTCACCGTATCGTGCACTTTGTAAATTCTCCAAGTACTTTGTGCACGTTCGTCAGATCGAGACGAAAGTTGCGCCAACAGAACCATATCATTTTTCTGGTCCTGTATGCCAAGTTTGGTCCGATTCTGAGACAGTTGATAAAATTACCGTTTTGTGGGTCCCACGGTCCCACTCAACGGGCGATTTTGTGCACGGCCTGCCGGAATCCAACTCTGGACATACGATTGGGTTCGTATCGAAAAACTGGATCCGTAGACATGTAGTTTGACGACTTTAGAGACCGTTGACTCTGGCACGCTTTTCGGTGCAAAGCGGGTCCAACGGCGGACACAATTTTGATCCAAAATTACCGTTTTGCCCCTGTATCCAGAATTGGACTTACGGATAGGCAATCCTAGCTAAATTGACTATTCTGAGATTATTGGTATTGTCTATTTCAGCATCCGGGGACTGTTGTTCGGGTTTTGACTATGGTAGCACATTGAGTAGTTCAGGCTGTCGGTTTCACCAGCAGAGGACCACAGGCGAGTACAGTTTATTGTATGCATTTCGATATTAATTTTTTACTATATTTCATTGGCTGGCCATTGGTTATGTGATTATTTTCTATTATAAATTGTTGAGTCGGGAATGAGAAGTACCAACGATGTGTGATCTGACCTTAGACAGTGTAGACAGTGTAAACAGTGATTTATTATTGCAAAGTAGACAGCGTAGACAGTGATTTATTTATTGCAAAGTAGACAGTATAGACCGTGATTATTATTGCATTTAAACTGTGTAGATCAAGATTATTAATTTGTAGACAATGTTTCTTTATTTCAATAATTGCTGTAGACAGTGTAACTTTAGACAGTGTAGACAGTGTAACTTTAGACAGTATAGACAGTGTAACTTTAGACAGTGTAGACAGTGTCGCATAATTATCCCGAGACCGATCACATATCAAAGGTACTTCGAACAGTTGGGGAAAGTATTTTGTGTCTATTTATTTACTATTGGTTTTCTGTATTTCCTGTTTATTTTCAAAACTCATGATTGATGTCTAACCTTTATTTTATAGTCATTTTCTCTATTGAGATTGCATTCAGTGAATTGTGCTCGTTCCATTCCTGACTGGAAACCAATATTTTCAGGTTAGCCGTGGATTCACTTAGCTTGGGGAGTGACGGAAATACTTGCAGACAAAGCCTAGAGACTAGTTAGTTAGTTGAGTTGTAGTCATTCATTTATTTGTACAAGTTTATATTTTCTACAAATGTAAAACTTGTGATCATTGTAAATTAAATTAATTATTTGAATGAGCATTATTTGTGATTTGATCTTCATGGCCGTGACAGCGTTCTACCGCCGACACTGCGGCGTAGGCTGGCTTGGACACGTCTCGTATCCGTTTTAAAAAAAACGGGTGCGGGTCGTGACATCAGTAAACCAAAACATAATGCTAATTCGAAAAGCCAAATCAAATACCAACTCGAAATCAATGTAACAGGTGGATAGTGACTTGGATAGGTGACCCGAGTCCCCACGAGTTGTCTTATGTCCCAAGAACTGGACACGAGATGTCTCGAACCCAAAACATACTGTGTAACAGTTCACAGTATTAATCATCGTGCGGTCGGGTCTCTTAGCCTAGGACACGACACAATGACCCAAGAGCCACGTGCTCGTGTCAGAGGGTAGAAGGGACCTAGGTCTAGGGATAGGACACCCTGAAACAGGACCTCAACACGCATACGTGTGATACAAGAAACCATCAGTGCACTGTGTTCACAAAAACAGTATGGCTCGAATTGCGACTCCGACACAAAACCATTCGACACGCCACTTGGGGACTGACATGTCAGTCATATCCCCTTGCTGTGTGCCTAGTGTCACGTGTCCAAGTGACACGGACACAGAGAAAAGCAACCCAAGAGGCAGGGCACAGACCATATGGTCGTGCAGCATGTCATGCCTTCGTTTGGACACGACACAGTGTCAAAATCCAACTCAGTCTAAATCAAAAGTAAAACCCACATGTAGGGCTATAAATTTGTTAAATTAGTTTTGAAAAATATGAATAAAAAATCTATTGTGGCATTTCATCGAACACCTACTCTAGGACACTGATACGTGTCCGATGCAGACACCAAACCAATTCCATTTCCTACCAAATTTTACCTACAGCTAGGTGGTACCTAGATGGATGCATCTATGGAAAGAAATTAGAAATTAAATAGGATTTAGTGCATTTACCTATTGGAAACAAATCTCAAAAATAACTCTAAAGGAAGGTGTCCTCCTCCAAGTGCCATAGCCAAGTGAGCTCCAAACCTTAGCTAGCTAGCCTCCAACTCCTTCTTCAACAGCAAGGGATCCCAATGTAAAGGATTAGGTTCAATTTGGGGGTAATTTGGATGAATGGTGAAGATTTGGGGAAGAACACTAAACTAGGTTTAATATGAAATGAAAGGGACAAGCATTAATGAAGAGATATTATATGGTGGGTGTGCCTCTCTTGGCCGGCCATGTAGGGATTAGGGTTAGGGTTTTGTTTTATTAGGTAGTTATGGGCTTCCCTCTTGGTAAGTTTCTAATTCTTTTAGTAAAGGCCCATGTGTATATTCAACCCTCAAGCTAAAAATATCTAACTTAACTAATTATCTAGATATTTCTAACTTAGCCATAAAGTTAACATCTTCTAACTTAGCCTCTATGTTAATGACTAACCCTGAGATTAGGTCAAAACTAGGTTAAGGGCTAACATGACAATTAGCAATTAATTAAATAATAAAAATTTAAATAAAATCAAATAATTCACAAATGACCAAAATACTCTCAAGGCTAAAAAGTTGTAGTGACACATACATGGTATCGATTTTAGTGTCTAAGTGTACATGAGAATTTTTTTTGGTATGTCATAATACGGTATTGACATGCTACTTATTTTCAGAGTATATATGCCCCTAAACTAGGAGCGAAGGACCAACTGGTTTTAAACAAGAGTGTGACAATTGAGTTATTCATATGAACAAAAAAGTTAGACAACGGTGCATTCAATATGGGAAGACGGCTTACAGAAGGCCCACACCTAAGTGGACCCTACCATCACCAATCAGGACCGTCGTTTGGCATCCCAACGGTGGAGATCGCTTTGTCAAAATTCTTCCATTCTCCGACCCCGTGCAAGAAGTTATTTAATTGTCATCAACCCCTCTCAAGAAAGAAAGGAACAGTAAATATTTCTATTTCAAGAAGCAAGACATTTTCCCACATTTTCCCAGTTCTTGAAACCCCTCTCCCAAACCAAACCCTAGTCTCGCCATGGGCGACGACGACGACACCGCCGGCAGCAAGATCTTCGTCCACAACCTCAAACTGGGGACCACCGATGAAACCCTCTACGATCACTTCTCCCGTCATTACGGATCCGTCAAGGACGCTTTCCTCGTCCCCGGTAAGACCTTCGGGTACGTCGCCTTCAAACGCAAAGAACCCGCCTCCGCGGTTCTGAGGAAGAGCCACCAGTTCATCGACTGGTGGCCGGCGTCATGCTGTTTAAGTTCCCATAATCCGACATGGGAAGACTCATCGAGGAGGAAGGTCTTCATTTGGGGCTTCTAACCGGCCAGATTGAGCATGGAGAGGTTCGTAGAGATCTTTCGACGGTTTAGGGAGATCGAGCTGGGGCTGTTGGGGTTGGACAAGGAGACCTGGGCGCTCACTTCCAGGGTATCGCTAGTGTACGAGACCGAGAGAGGGGCAGAAAATGCGACCAGAGAGATGTTCTTCAATACTCCGGAGGCTACGTTTCGCTCACTACCAGAATAAGTCGTTTTAGCGACGCCTAAAGACGTCGCTAAAAAACCAATTTTCGTCGCTAAAAATAATTCGTGACGAAATTACCGACGTTTCGGGCTGGTCGCGGAAATGTAAGTCGCTGATCATATAAACGTCGCCAAACGTCGCAATTGTCGACGTTCGCCGACGTATTTATACGTCGGTATAATGTCGACGTCCACCGTCGTGTCGTCACTCTTTACGACGTAATATTTAGTGTCGCTACAAGTCGGTAAATGTACCGACGAATTACCGTTGAGTCGTCGGTGATTTAGTGACATATACAAAGTCGCTAGACGTCGGTAAATCCTGGGAATTTATTGGGTTAATTACCGACGTTTACCGACGTCCTACGACAAATAATGGCGTCGCTAAACGTCGGTAGACTGGATAATATTAATTATCTACCGACGTCTACCGACGCACTATTACGTCGGAGGACGTCGGTAAACGTCGATAAACGTCGCTAATTCTGTAAAAAAATAAAAATAAAATAAAATAAAATACAGAATGTCCATTTCTTCCTGCATTTTAAAAAGCTAACCATTTCTCACTGTAGAATAGGATCCAAACAATCACAGAATGTCCATTTCTCACTGTACACAGGTTTCAGTCCCTATAACCAAGTCTACAACAATCACACAAAATATGGTTGTCAGAATGGCTCAGAACACAACCCAAAATTCACACAATGTCCAAGTCTACAACAATCATTCTAGCAATGTCCAAATCTGGTTCGTAAGACAAACTAAACATAATCAGTTCTATTTCACATGCTTAATTGCCAAGTATGGGAACGAATGGCTCAGAACACAACCCAAAATTCATTCTAGCATACATTAGTGTGAATCATCTATGTTCTGTACATATGGTGTAGTATATGTTCTTATCGTATCTAGTA
This sequence comes from Iris pallida, assembly GCA_029216955.1. Taxonomy (NCBI): domain Eukaryota; kingdom Viridiplantae; phylum Streptophyta; class Magnoliopsida; order Asparagales; family Iridaceae; genus Iris; species Iris pallida. The sequence goes on along the minus strand of JANAVB010038219.1, from coordinate 1,321,902 downwards.
TCTGAAGAATGTAACAGAATCAAGATGAACTCACATAATGTAATACTAAGACATCATCTACTACTATATAAGATATAGTGACAGGTTGTCGTATCATCATTGCCGAGGGATGAGGGTCCGAGGACAGTCAACTTTATCTACGGATACATAGTTTCTGCCTCGTCCGTCGAATGGCTTAATTGCCAAGTATGGGAGCGAATGGCTCAGAACACAACCCAAAATTTATTTTAGCATACATTAGTGTGAATCATCTATGTTCTGTACATATGGTGTAGTATATGTTCTTATCGTATCTAGTATCTGAAGAATGTAACAGAATCAAGATGAACTCACATAATGTAATACTAAGACATCATCTACTACTATATAAGATATAGTGATAGGTTGTCGTATTATCATTGTCGAGGGATGAGGGTCGGAGGACAGTCAACTTTATCTACGGATACATAGTTTCTGCCTCGCCAGTCGAATGGCTTAATTGCCAAGTATGGGAACGAATGGCTCAGAACACAACCCAAAATTCATTTTAGCATACATTAGTGTGAATCATCTATGTTCTGTACATATGGTGTAGTATATGTTCTTATTGTATCTAGTATCTGAAGAATGTAACAGAATCAAGATGAACTCACATAATGTAATACTAAGACATCATCTACTACTATATAAGATATAGTGATAGGTTGTCGTATCATCATTGCCGAAGGATGAGGGTCGGAGGACAGTCAACTTTATCTACAGCTACATAGTTTCTGCCTCGCCAGTCGAATGGCTGCAGGGACTATGTCCTGATCACCATGTCGTACCGTAAATTAATACAAATGGAGCTGGAGCCAAAATACAGAAACCAAAATATGATATCCACCTCAAGTGTAGAGTCAGAGGAGAAGATCTTTTCCACCCTCTCCCTCTCTTACGCTATCAACGACACAACTTTTCCACCTCAAGTTCTGATCAAGCATTTTCCTTCTCCTCTCCTCCACCATGGCTATGAACCTATCTGCTCCTCCCTGCTTCCCTTCTTCTTATTTGACTCTTTCAGCCACATATGATATCCAGCTCAAGTGTAGAGTCGGGGGAGAAAAAGTGGACATGAAGAGGAGGGGGAAGCAGTACAGCCGGCAGCATGACCCGGAGGAAGTACAGAGGTTTTCTTCAACATACGTAGGAGAACTATAAGGATATATCTTTTCACAACATATCACCTTGTCAAAGACCCTTAATGTGACAACCATGTTACCGCGGTGTCGGAAAACTAACATGTCATAATTTTATAAGCCGTGTGTTTTGACATAATCCTCCAACCGGATTTCAGTTCTATGTAATAATGCAAGATTACGACATAGGAGGAAAGAGTTGGAAGGATTATGTAAAAACACACGGCTTAGAAAATTATGACATGTTAGTCTTCCGACACCGCGGTAACATGGTTGTCACATTAAGGGTCTTTGACAAGATGACATATTGTAAAAAGATATATCCTTATAGTTCTCCTACGTATGTTAAAGAAAACCTTTGTATTTCCTCCGGGTCATGCCGTCGGCTGTGCTGCTTTCCCTCCTCTTCCTGTCCACTTCTTCTCCCCCGACTCTACACTTGAGCTGGATATCATATGTGGCTGAGAGAGTCAAATAATAAGAAGGGAAGTAGGGAGGAGCAGATGGGTCCATAGCCATGGTGGAGGAGAGGAGAAGGCAAAACTGAATCAGCATTGTCTTCCGTATCGTCCTCATCAAGGCATAACGAGCTGCTCAGCGTGCCCAGCTTCTTCAACTTCTCGCTGGCTACAGAGTCGAAATAGGAACGGGTCCTCTTTGCCGGCCCGGAGCTCTGACTCGCACTCGTCGCCGCGCTATTGGTTTCCTCTCCTCCTCTGACGCGGGTCATAAGAAAAGAAATTTCGTACCTCTTCTTCTTATGACCCGCGTCAGAGGAGGAGAAGAAAACAGTAGCGCGGCGACGAGTGCGAGTCAGAGCTCCGGGCCGACAAAGAGGACCCGTTCCCATTTCGACCTGAGCCAACGAGAAGTTGAAGAAGTTGGGCATGCTGAGCAGCCCGTTATGCCTTGATGAGGACGTTTCGAAAGACAATGCTGATTCAGTTTTGCCTTCCTTGGATGGTATTGATTCTGTAGATCCGTGTATAAAAGAGGAAGAGATTGGGAGTAGAGTGGACCCGGAGGGAAATGAGAGATTGGAATCTGGGTCAATATGCAAGAAGCGAAAGAGACTCAAGAATTCTGATAGGTTGTCGTATCATCATTGCCGATGGATGAGGGTCGGAGGACAGTCAACTTTGTCTACGGCTACATAGTTTCTACCTCGCCAGTCGAATGGCTGCAGGGACTATGTCATGATCACCATGTCGTACCGTAGATTAATGCAAATGGAGCTGGAGCCAAAAGACAGAAACCAAAATACAAAATACAGAATCCAAAATACAAAATACAAAATACAGAAACCAAAATACAAAATAAGAAACCAAAATACAAAATACAGAAACCAAAATACAAAATATAGAATCCAAAATAGGACCCTCTGTGAGAACTGATGGCTCAGAACACTACCCAACCGGAGAGGATACTCTGAGAGATCCATCTGAGAGGGACGTATACTCTGAGAGATCACCTTTACAAAAATGATATCAGTAGTGGGATTGAGTGCTGGAGGAGATATTATCAGAGTATACGTCCTACTCAGATGGGTCTCTCACCGTTACTATTTTTTCCTGACAGCATGGTGGATGTGCTCCGTCCACAGATTCTTGCTCCGAGCCAAAACTTTGTCCCGGAGCTCAAGTGGACATCCTTGGTGTAGAGCTCGAGTGAGAGGTTCCTGACAGCATGGTGGTCTCCTTTGTTAAAGTATCCGTGCTCGTCCCACAACCATCTCTCAGAGTATACGTCCCTCTCAGATGGATCTCTCAGAGTATTCTCTCCGGTTGGTTGTCGTATCATCATTGCCGAGGGATGAGGGTCAGAGGACAGTCAACTTTATCTACGGATACATAGTTTCTGTCTCGCCAGTCGAATGGCTGCAAGGACTATGTTACCGCGGTGTCGTAGTCCAATATAATCCAGAGATTGACACATTTCTAATTCATATATGTAGTCCAATACAAATAGTCTAATACAAAAACAACCCATATAAATAGTCCAATACAAATAAGTACTAATAGCTAATGAGAACCACGCTGCTCACGCAAACGCTCAGTGATACGTTCACGCAACCACCTCGAAAAAGCGAGATTTTTGGCGCGAGGAGAGATGTCGTCTCTTGCAAGGACTGCATGAAGAGAACTCTCGGTCTCACTAGCTATAGGTGCTGGATGAATAGAACTCCTGGTCTCACTAGCAACCGGTGCCACTTCCTCCTCAACTGTAGGAGGAGCCACCTCAGCATTCACTGTTTTCTTCAAACGACGTGCCGCTGCTCGGGTCATGGGTGCCATCTGGTAAGATCGATAGTCACAAATAATATAATTGTAATATAAGCAAGCTAACTAAAGGAACCATCATGTAGCGGAGGTACGAAATTTGGACTCCTTGGGACACGGAGACACATTACGGCCATGTGTTCACAAATAATTCAATTTTTTGCCAAGTGTGAGAACGGATGGCTCAGAACACAATCCAAGATTCATTCAAGCATACATTAGTGTGAATCATCTATGTTCTGTACATATGGTGTAGTATATGTTCTTATCGTATCTAGTATCTGAAGAATGTAACAGAATCAAGATGAACTCACATAATGTAATACTAAGACATCATCTACTACTATATAAGATATAGTGATAGGTTGTCGTATCATCATTGCCGAGGGATGAGGGTCGGAGGACAGTCAACTTTATCTATGGTTACATAGTTTTTGCCTCGCCAGTCGAATGGCTGCAGGGACTATGTCCTTGAGACAGTGAACATATACACCATGAATCCAAACCCCATATTCACATTTACTAATCCAAATGGATGCAGGGACTATGTCCTTGCCTCTCCGGTTGGTTGTCGTATCATCATTGCCGAGGGATGAGGGTCGGATGACAGTCAACTTTATCTACGACTACATAGTTTCTGTCTCGCCGGTCGAATGGCTGCAGGGACTATAATAAGACACAATTCACCAAACAGAACCATACTGTAGAACTCACACTTTAAGACAATAGATGAAGGAAGACTTGTATGGAGGATCGATAGGGTTGAGCGATGTCATTTTATTCTACAAAGAGAACCATACTGTAGAACTCATACTGTAGAACTCACACTTTAACACAATTCTACAAAGAGTTGTCATAGGGTGTTGAGCGATGTCATTTTATTCTTTTCTTCTTCTTCTTCTTGGGATTTTTGAGTATTGGATCTTGAGAGACATATATAGCTAGAACTTACGAAGAATGGAGTACCATACTTCAACAAATAGATGTTGACTAATTGGTTCATATACTTGTTGTCTAAAATAAGTGTAGGAATGTTGCAAGGTGAAACAATGTATCAAACACTATATCGAAATCCAAACCCAATATGCAAATCCAAATTAATACGGAAATACACAAGTGTATGTAGGGGATTAAATGTACAGAGGTGAAATACATATATATGCAAGCTTGGGGGTGTCCACGTGTCCAACAAATGGACACAAAGTGTCCAAAACCTAACGAACACACTGTATCAGTGAACACATGGCCGTAATGTGTCTCCGTGTCCATTTTGGACACGAAAAATACCTCAATTAGGTTAAGGTTTACCTTCAGTCTCCTCGCGGTGGTGGAGGAGGAGGAGGAGGACAAGTTCGGTTGTGGAGGAGGAGGGGATTAAGTGTACAGAGGTGAAATACATATATATGCAAGCTTGGGGGTGTCCACGTGTCCAACAAATGGACACAAAGTGTCCAAAACCTCACGAACACACTGTATCAGTGAACACATGGTCGTAATGTGTCTCCGTGTCCATTTTGGACACGAAAAACACCTCAATTAGGGTTAGGATTTACCTTCAGTCTCCTGGCGGTGGTGGAGGAGGAGGAGAAGGATCTCGCGGTGGAGAAGGAGAAGGGGCTCGCGGTGGAGGAGGAGGAGGAGAACGGGCTCGCCGGAGGGAGGAGAAGGGGCTCGCGGTGGAGGAGGATGAGCGGCGCCGGAGGGAAGGGGGTGGCTGTCGTCGAGGTCGGGGAAGAGTGGCGGGAAAATAAAATTTGGGGAGAGGGAGAAATGAAAAGTCGAACCGAGGAAACCCTTTTTATCAGATATTAGCGACGTCCAAAAATACGTCGCAAAGCGTCGGTAAGCGTTTAATATTCGGCGACTTATTAATCGTTGCGACGCTAAACGTCGCTGAACTAATAAAACTAGCGACGTTTTCCGACAAATCAACGACGTTGATTTTTATTACACTAAAGGTAGTCGCAATATGTCGCTGTTTGTCGCTATCAGCGACGTATTGTGACGCATTTTTTAGGAGTCGCTAAATCCAAAAATATTAGCGACGTTTTAAGTTGGCATCGCTAATTTCGTCGCTAATATGACTTATTTTGGTAGTGGCTGCATGATGCACACCGGACGAACTCGGAAGGAGGCTGTAGAGGAGTCTCTCGCGGCGTTTCTTGGGCAGGATTACGGCTTTTCTTCAAATTTTATCACACTTTTTTCTCTTAGGGCTTGTTTGGTAAAATGAATTTGGATTTGGAAATCCAAAATTCAAATCCAAATCATGAATTTCCAAATTCAAATCCAAATCCAATTCCAACCAAACATAGGATTTGGTAAATATAACTATAATTAATAATTATTAATAAAATATTTAATAATAAAATAATAAATAATAAATTACTAATTAATTATTATAATTATAATTATAGTTATGATTAATAATTAAATTATTATTTTATTTATGGTTAAAAAATTATTAATTAAGATTGTAATAAAGATTAATAAATTATTAATTAAAATATTAATAATATAAAAATTATTAAATTATTAAATAATAAATTATTAATTTTGATGATAGTTATGATTTAATATATTATTAATCAAGATTATAATAAAATATTAACTAATAATTTATAATTAAGATTATAATTAAGACTAATAATTTATTAATTAAGATTATAAATAAATATTTATTTATAATTTATTAATTTAAATTCTAGTTATGGTTAATAAATTATTATAATTATGATTAATAAAGTTATAAATTATTAATTAAGATTACTATAAAAATATATAAAATTATAAATTAATAAAATACTAATCAATATTATAATTATGATTAATAAATTAATACATTAATAAATTATTAGATAATATTATAATTATGTTTAATAAATTAATAAAATATTAATTAAAATTTTGATGAAATCTTTATTAATAAAATTAATAACTAATTATTTAAGTGATGAACGTATTTATATTAATGAAGAATAAAAAATCTATAAATAAAATAAGAAGATTATAATAAAAATTGAAATCTACCATTGGTTTATAATAAAATATTAATTAATTAAAATTAAAATTAATATATTAATTAAAATTATAATAAAGTTATACTAAATAAATTAATAATTATGATTAATAAATTAATAATTATGATAATAATCAAAAATAATTCATAAATTAGTAAATTAATTATTAATTAAATATTATAATTATAATTATAGTTAGAATTAATAAATAAATAATTATGATAATAGTTATGATTAACCTATTATTAAGTATGACTATAATAATGATTATAACAATGATTAAGAAATTATTAATTAGAATTATTATAATATATTAATTATTAAATTATAATATTTAACTAGTATATTGTGATTAAAATATTATTAATTAAGATTATAATAAAACTATAATTAACAAATTATTAACTAAGATTATAATAAGGCTAATAATTTATTAATTATGATTAAAATTTGATATTAATTAGTAAATTATTAATTAAGATTATAGTTATGATTAATAAATTATAATAATTATGATTACTAAATATTATTAATTAATTAATTATATTTAGTAATATAACAAAGAAATTATTAAAAAATAACTAACTTATTCCTCCCAAATTCAACTTTCTTTCTTCCAAATCCAAATGTTGGATTTGGTCATACTTCCCATATCCAAATCCATCTCCAACCAAACATAGAATTCCATAAATTTGACTTTAAATCCATAAAATCTTAAAATCCAACTCCAAATACGATTTATCAATCGAGCCCTTAATGATGGATTGATTGGGGGGTGTATTGTTGTATTTTCTTATTGGATCCAATTTGTGGGTGAGCAAGTTCAGTTAATCAAATTTAATGTCTTGTAAAGTGATCTAATATTATATGGATTATTATCAGGCCATTTTTACCGCTGGATATCGATGAAGTCTTATTAAAGATATAAAAATATCTCAAATTCTTCATATAATAATATCTCAATAATGAATGGCCCTTCTGGATTTGAAAATCCATGTTCAATCATCATCTCTCTAATTCCATTCGTGTAAAAGTAATTAGTCACTTTGATCACGTGCGACGATGGAGATTAAGATCCGTTGTAAAAGTAGAAGTAATTAGTTTATCGTGCTCATATGGGATCTATTCTCATAACTTGTTCATCAATCAACTTCATACTTTACCTAATTGTGAAAAAGAACCGTCGTCACCGTTCATATTTTTTTCTTGTCTAGCCACATAAAAATGTCTGCTCAAGAAAATAATTGAAGTGGGAATCACTATCTAGATCTCATATGAGCTAATTCAATTTTGACCCACTTGCTACTCGAGATGTATATGTAACACAAACTTCTCATGTGGTTTTTTTAATCTTGAAATCTTAAACTGATATATATTATTTTAAGATGTGTAACAAAGTCAGATCAAACATAAATAGATCCATTGGAACTCTTATTATAATTAATTATAGTGAAAACACATTATTTACTCGGAGCCAACCCAATGAATAGATCACTTAAGCTAAACTGTAGGTGAATCATAATTTTTCTATTTGTATTAATGAATTAAATTGGTTGATACTTTGTATTGTCTTTATTCGTATTAACCTAGTAATAGTTTATGATATTTGGAATTGATATATGATATTTTAGAACTATAAATATATTATAATTTTAATAATAAATGTCGCGTCCCCTAGACGAAAATTCTGGCTACGTGCCTTCAAACCTGTAATTTATGACACCGAACTTGTTTATTACTATTGGACTAGCTAGTATATTTGCTACATATTTATATATATCATTATTTGAGAACTTGATTAAAAGTTTAGAGACTTCTAATCATGAATGCATCACTGGGTTTAGTCATATATTGCAAGTGGAATCTCTCTTTTTGTTGTATAAAGTGAAAAAAGCTTAATACATCACTTGAAAAACAGACATGTTATTCTTGAAACATTAATTATATATGTTTTTCTACAAGATATATACTGTTGTTGCGCTATAGCATCATCCAAATCATGGGTTAGCTTCCGCTTCCATGACTGATTCACCCCATAGGCCATATTGATTAGGTAGAGTTACAGAGAGAGTGGTGATTAACGCAGGGACGAAGCTATGTTAATACCAACACCCCTCCCACCTTTGTCTATATTTGTACTTAATAAAACATCATCAAACTAGATGTGGCCATGTGTAGTGCCCCGTCCCACTCAGTCAATCGGAGGAATCGAAACACCGACGGCGTTCGGACTTAGCCTTGTAACGACTGCTCAAAGATATCGCTCGGTCGAGGCGACCGCTCGCTCAGGTGGGGTAGTTTCGGTGAACTCGCCTCATCTTTGCCTTCACATAATAAATCACATGTTTTCAACTTGCACAAGTAGGCTTGATAATAAAAATGATGAATCCACATAGATAAAGAAATAATCCCGACGGGTCGAATTGAGTTAGAATATGGAAAGGTCCAACGGTCGACTTAGAGTTGGTGCATGGCGTGCTTTGAAAATGACACTCGATCCTTCGTCCCGTGTCTTGGAAGAAGAAGTTGGTTAAGTTGTCACCAAGTTGGAATTAGCCTAAGTCATAGGCGTCGCCTGCGTAAATGCTCGATAGAGCATGCACATTTCCCCTATTTAAGGCTTGGTATAGCCTTTGTGTCACGACCCGCACCCTAGAGTTAGGGCACGAGACGTAGGTACGTCCAGCCTACGCCGCAGTGTCGGCGGTAGAACGCTGTCCTAGGTCTCATATATTTAACAGTATAAGGCTAAGCAGTTTATACTCCCCGAATGGGGGTGACATAGCAGATACAATCTCAATCACATCTAAGGTAGAGCATAATGGAAGATAGATAAAACATGAAATCCAAAAGGGATACAGCAGATAGAAGCCTAAGTGTCTAAGATACACAAACCCAGAAATACATCTCAAAGCTCAAATATAGTAATCCATAAAATAAATACAACTCCAGACAACTGAAATAACTATCTAAACAACCTCTAATGTGTCTCCTCTAGGCTAGCAGGCAACCTCCAAGCTATCTGTAAAATTTATCAACAGGTCCAGTCAGGACAGGAGCGAGCACAATACATCTCAACAAGTCATAGCAGGAAAGAAAATGTAATCATGCTAGAGAATAAAATACAGGATCTGAAGAAATAGCATAATATAAAAGAGAGACTGTAAGTAAATATCTATGATATATATAAAGAGAGACAGTGCTAGTGATTCAGAGTACTGCATAAACATGTGAATGGCTAAGGACTGATTCATGATTACACTACTGGAAATTGATTCATGATTACACTACTTGGATTTATTCACATGTTCATTTATACTCCCTGTCACCCCCGTTTTTCGTTCTACGTATTTCCAGTATACGTATACAGGATCCTGACATGTATTTTATTTTCCTGCCTGGCTAGCTAATTTCAGTTTAATCTTGATTAGGTTCGTCATGGCATGTAATGGTTTAACATGGTTTATTTTGGGATGTCTTAGTTTATTCTTTGGTTCATCATGTTAAACCCACCACCATCCCCCTTTATAACCTACCTAACTTTTCTCTCTCCTCCACTTTCCTATTAACTCTTTTTCCTTCTCCATTAAACCCACCACCAACCAAGAACACCCCTTAGGCAAGTACAACTTGCTTCCACAAGAGAGCCCATTTTTATTGTTCCATTAGCTTCTCCTCATGTTTCTAAGACACATTAGAACTTGTCATTTTCCATTTTGAGGCTTAAATTTTTGTAGATCTAGAAATTAGTTATTTTTGAATTTTGGTGGTTTTGATCTATCAAACTTCTTTGTTTTCAAGTTTTGATGGTTCCATGTTGTAGAGAATTTTATTCTACCCAATTTTGACCTTTGAAAAGTTAGATTTGGACTTGTTTTGATCAAGTTATGGACTTTTGGAGCTTTGGGTTCAAACCATGGAGTTCTTGCTGATTTGGAGAAGACAGTGAGCAGTGTGCACGAGCTTTTTAGCTTGCGCCACTGAGTTGCACACGCTCTTTAGCACAGCGCAGTCTGACTCATATGCTGCCTTGATGTGGAGTCGTATGGACCTCATACGCTACCTTGAAGAGGAGTCGTATGGAGTCCAGACGCTGCCTTTTGGAGACGTATGTCTTGCATACGCTGACTTGGGTGACAATGAGTCGTATGGACCTCATACGCTGCCTTGATGAGGAGTCGTATGGACCTCATACGCTGCCTTGAAGAGGAGTCGTATGGAGTCCATACACTGCCTTTTGGAGACGTACGTCTTGCATACGCTGACTTGAGCGCAGCCTGACTTGAGCGCAGTCTGACTCAGGCGCAACCTGATGTTTAGGCGCAACAGGACCTGACCCTACTTACCCTGGCGCAACTTGGTTAATGCCACTTGTTGGCCATAGTACCCCTTGCTCCCCCCTTGGGCGCATTGTGTCCCCATATTCCCCTTTTTATGATTTTTGTACCCATTTTATATCCTTACGCCTTCTGATGTAAACTCGACATGAACCCGATGTGATCATGACATTATTTATGAATGTTAATCGGAATAAGGCTAAGTGATGGAATTGCATGATTAGTGACCCACCGTGGTGCACTCTTGACAAGTAATTTGACATAATAATTCTTGATGGTGGTCCGTTGTGACGTACCCTTGCCTTGATAAATAATCTTGATAAGCAACCCGACATGATAACCTTGATACGCTGTTGCGACGGCTAACCTGACATGCTAAGTGAATTCTTGACACCGTGGGTGATTGTATTGAATATGCTTGTATAAGCAACCAGTCTTGTCTCGCATCATGTCTAGGACATGTATCCCTGGTTACCACGGTCAGGGATTCATACCGAATCTAACTAGGTTAATGACTAGATTGATCAAGTAAAGCATATAGAGAGGTATTTCGGCTGCAAGCAATCCCGTTATCTGGGCGCCTTCCTTGATGGACTTGTAGCCTGCCGACGAGTAGGGCACATTTCCAGCTCACTGTTATGTGGGGCACTACATGAAACGATTACTATGCACACTGTCATGTGTTGCATCCAAGTCACCTAACAAGGCATGATAACTCTAAGCTTGAACCTTGCGTCTGAATAACCTGGATAGTCTGCAGGGCTTGTGGCCGTAGGCGTACCTTATTGTATCTTGCTAGTAACTAAGCTTGTGATAACCCTAGTTAGTTAAGTATCAAGCCGTACTCTTTGCTTGGTCGTGAATGTTGCCTAGATCCAGTGCAAGGATATCTCCTGACATGCTTGTTTATGCTTTACTTTATCGATAATTGGTTCAAGGCAAAGTTCTGTTCAGGTGAAGGGTTACAATCCCGATCCTTGTTTGGTTTACGGGTTGTAACTTGGTTACCAGAATAGTCCTTTAGTTATCTTATCGTTTATCATCATGTTTTCTTTAACTCATGTCTTATGTTATTTCACCTATGATTTATGTGCTGACATGCTAATTTTAGTTCTTAAGTGAAGTCTCCTTTGTGGCACTTGCTCTTTCTGGGGTCTGACCCAGCTGGTTTTGTATGGCCAGATTTCGGAGCAGCTACCGAGGATCCCCCAACATTTCTGCCAGATGGTGAACACTAGAAGGAATCCCGGCAACGAGTGGGTTTTTATTTTGCTCTCCCACTTCCTTGTAAAAATATTCTTTTGAGGCGTTTAGCCGCCGAGCAAGTGTTAGCTCGTTTGCAACTTTACTTACTGTCTGCCTACGGGTTGTAGCATGATTGACAAATCCTAGGGTTGATAATGTATGACTTAAACTCTTACTAGTCTTTGCATTTTGTATGACTGGCTTCATGATCATCTGAATACGTAATGTATGGGACGCCTTACTTTGTATGTCTGATGATCTACCATCTTGTTATATCTACTCGCTTGCTTAAGATTGAGACACTGGGCTTTTTATTGACCTTAAGAGACTGATGGCGCGTAGTAAACCCTCATGCATCTAGACAGCCGTGACCGTATTGAGTGGTGAGATTCATTTCATTATACGTAGATGGCTGTGTCTGTCCCCCGCTCTCCAGTATTCTGGTTCTGGGGCGTGACACTCCCCCATCCCCAATCAATACACAAGGATCCATTCAAGTTACGTTAAGATTCATGATTATACTACGTTGCCCATAAAGGGTGATTCATGAATTGATTCGTGAAGGCTCGGTGATCATGAGGGTACATGAGTCACTAGCTAATTTTTGAAGATTCATGATGATAGAAGCATATGATACGTGATGTAAGTGAAACACACATGACAAAAGTATCTGATGCTCCCGAGAGGGATAACATCTCATGAAGGGATCCATATAGTACCAATCCGTGTTACCAACGTGTCAGCATCAAGTAAGATAGTCTAAAGCAGGAAATATAATCCTAAACATGATATAAAATGCTCAGAGAATGTACTCGCCTGCTATCTGAATGTCCAAAGAAAATGTACTGTCCGAGGAGAGGTGTCTGGCTCCTATTTAGAACAGCACAAGTCACAACAAGTCCAACATGGTAAAATAAAGCTCTACTATGCATTCTACATGATTCTAGGTCATTCTAGGTCAAAGTCAACTCTGGTCAACCGTACTAGTCAAATTAGGTTAACTAGGTAATACTAGGGCTAAATCTAGACTAACAAGTCTCATTAGGCCTAACCAAGCCTAGACTAACACTCACACAAAATCACAAAGCTACACAAGTTATCAAACACACATTACATATATATTCATATATATTTTTATTACAAGCAAGGTGCATAAAGACAAGGAGTGAGTGATACATGAATGTGGATATGGCAATGTGTACATAGCAGTACAATGTGTTCAAGTGTGAGGGTATTATGTTAGAAGGATAACATTTAGCAAGGGTTCATTGTGTCACATAGAAGAAATAACATGTAAAGCATAGGTTTAGCATGTGTGTGTGTGGGTGTTAATCATAACAAAAGGGTTTATTTATACATCAAAGGGTTTACTCATAACAGTAAGTAGGTTTTATGTGTATTCATGCTTGGGGTTAATGTCGACATGTAGAAGGGGGTTTTAACATATGAACATGGTGCTAAGTGCTAATATGGCATCATACATTCCTATCATGTTGGCATTCATATATAGCATACATTCATACTTGATTATGTTACTTACTTACATATGGATACTTGCATACATGTTTCAATACCTTGCATTATCCACATGCTTGCATTTCATCCATTCATTCATGCATTGCATTGCATTCATTCATTCATGCACCTATACATACATATTTGAATACATTATATACTTTCATACATTATATCATTTATGCATACTCTATATTATATTACATTCTCTTAACACACACACATATATATACACATGCATACATACATATTTGTACATACAAGGATACACAAAATACATATGTCGTATAGTAATTTTCTACTTAAAATCAATACTGTACAAATTAAGCATTTGTTAAATTCTAGGATTAAATTATGTTATAGATCTTTGTGTTAGCTTTCCGAAACTTTAAACGGATCGCATTTTCGTGTCCGGAAGCTCCCGAAATCGCAAAAATACCAAAACGCGTTCGTCTTTCGTACAGCTGACACTCAAATAATTTTACAGAAAGTTTCAGAACGAATTTGGCTTATTAAAATATATATATTTGGAAAGCTAACTTTGATACGGTTCTTTTAAAAAAATGGGAGATAAATCGGTGTTTTAAGCTAAAAGTTATGACATTTCTAAGTTGCTATTGCTACTAAAAACGTGGATAAATATTATGACGAATTTAGGTAGTTTGAGACAAAAGAAATACAAGTATATAACATAATATATCAAGAACTCACTCTCTATACTAATATACATACATATGAGATACTATAGAACACATCTCCAATACAAAATATGAGATTAAACATGTAATAATTCATTCATACATAACAACAACACATAGTGTGTCCAAATTTGGGGTTTTCCCATATGGACACAACCACAACACAAAGGACACTCCTATGACCTCCAAATGGACACGAAATGGACACAAATGGAGATACAACCATGGGGGTCATTCCTATGGGTTTAAAATATTTCTATATGCATGTAGGGATGGATTAGATGAGAGATTATACCTTCCAGGAGAGAGATTCAAAGAAAAATCCTTCCGACACGACACCGACACGTAGAGATTCTAAAAGGACACGAACGAGCTCCGAATCCTCCCAAACTTGGCTAGCACCCTCTAACCATGGAGTAGAGGAGAAATGAAAAAGATTTGGTGGAAGAAAGGGTTGATTTGGAGATGAAATCAATGGAGGTTCATCTCTAAATTAATTTAGGGAAGAACAAGAGAGAGAAAGAAAACAAATGAATGAAGGAGTGACTCACTCCTTATCCCCCTCATAGGTGGCTGCCCAAAAATGGTTAGGTGTTCCCTATTTGAATGTCCAAAATGCCCTCCACTAATCTATTTGATTTAAATTAGGAATGGGTTAAAGGTTGAGGTCAATTTAGTCTAGTTTTAAGTCTCTAATTAAATTAAACCTATCCATAAATAATTAGTCTAACTACTAACTAAAATTAATATCATGTGGACTAAAATTAATATCATGTGGGCCATGCCTAACTAGTGTGTGGGTCCCACTAGAGTCAAACTTCCCCCCGGGTCCCCGTTTCTAGTCAGATTGAGTTGAAATTCGAACCCGACTTAAATAATCCCAAAACAATATCATAAATAATAAAATAAATTTCAACCCCAAAATAATATCATAAATAATAAAATAAATTTCAAAAATATTCAAAAATGTAAAATGACAAAAATATCCCTGTTTCTGAAAATTGGGGGTGACAAATCTATCCACCTTAAAAAAAATTCGTACTCGAAATCAAAATGTTCATGCTCCTTCTAGGTCAAACCCCCCACAATCAAAGTCTCAGAACTTAAAATAAACATATGACTAAAAAGGACGACATACAGGGTCATGGCATACGGTGGTAGTGAAAGTCTCATCTAGGTATACTAGTCATGCTAAACCAAAATGGTCATAGGGTTTCAAAACACACAAGCAATCTAGGGTGCTAAACTAGAAAAAATACAGAAATAACAAATCATCAAAACTGTAAGGCAGTCTACCATTCTACACGAAAACTGGTATCATCAAAAAAAATATAAAGAAAGGTAACTACCAATCATCTATAAAGGGTTCAGAAAAATTAAAATCAAAAGTTAAGGAATGAAAGTCACTTACATGGAAATCCAATCACAATATGTATATATATAGAGGGTATGTTAGAGAGAGAAAAACTAGCATTATGTAAAGATTATGTGGTTTGTGTATGTACGTAAAATATATATGAAAGTGTATATAAGAATTTGGGTTTCAAAACAACGGCTATCAAGCTACACTACTCATGGCATATTGGTTAAACAATCTACAATACACAACCTATTTACTCATAACATGCATGGCTAACCATATATATATATATATATATATATATATATATATATATATATATATATATATATATATATATATATAAAGAGGTAGAGATTTAGTTATGTATCTATATATATTATGACATGTACGCATAACTCTACATATATCTATACAGGTATATGAACATAACATAGAGGGGAAGGGTTAAGTTTACATGGCAGTGTATACTAAGTTAGGGTGTGTGTGTCCTTGTACAGGGTATAGCTTAGTATTGAAAGGTTAAAACCGGTTTTAGTTCAGCATTTACATACAAAATCTGAAAATGAGCTAACATTTAAACCAGTGCAATATTAACATAATGCAATTTCAGAATCTAGGGCTTGAACATCACAACCAACTTAATGCTTCCAATACATCCTAACATGATAGAGAAGAAACCCTAACATACTATCCATACATTTAGCTATGCATACAGCTCAATATTACATATTAAATCTGAAATTGAACTAAACATTGGAAATTAATGTAAAAAAAATGTTAACATGTATTCAGTTTTAGGATTTGGAGAAATTCAACATCAATTAACCCAATGTTTATCACAACCTATCATGTAAGAATATGAAACCTAAATTTATATCCCTACATACCACAATGTATATAGCTCAAAACATTACATCTAAAACAACAATTTGAACTAATATTTAAAATCCAATATGAAGGGTTAATATGCACACAGCCTTAGATTTGACAAATTCAAACACAAAACTCAAAAAAAAATGAATTGAAACCCTACGTATAATATACATGTGCAGTGATGTAAACATAACTAATAACATGAAATCTTTATTTGAATTACGAATTTAAACTGGAAAAGCAGAAAACCAGAAATATTAGGATTTTGACAATTTAAACATCAACAACATATTAATATGTATTTAGATAGGAGGGAAAATCAAGTGTAGCATGCATACGTGTCAGGCAAAGTGTCTGTGTCCAGTATATATATATTCTTATATCCCAATATAAAAATTTAATTCTACGTTAAGACCAACATTTAGATTTCTACCAAGATTGCAAAGTAGGTGATTGGTGTAATCAAGACAGTTTTATTATTATTATCATTATTTAATAAAATAATAATAGCAAGAAGAAATAACATTGAAATCTATTCTGCTTATCTGTTTAAAGGAAGAACCATTTTGAAATTATAGCTATAATATCAAATCCAAGATAAGATCTAGCAAAATCATTGATTCATTGTATTAAGAAGAAACTCATAGCAAGAAGTTACACAAAGGTTTATAAAAACAGCTAAACCTACTCCTAAGTTAAACAATGAGAAGCGAAATAAAACAAAACAACAATAAATCCCTTTTTTGAATGACTGAAATAAAAGTAGAGAAAACATGTTCAAAATATTTAAGGTACAATCTGATAATCATATGCGTCTATCCACAATCATGGTACTCTAAATCCTCTTCATACTAGTAAGCAAGGCTACGATAATCACAGAGTCCTCGACTTAGGCATATACCTCTAGAATTATGGTATTTAATATTTTTGCGATGTCGCTAGCTTGGCTGCGAAAACCTTAAATTCCCATACCCGAGAAATATATCCAAAATTAGACTATATGTCCTCACCATGCTGGCTAATATGACTATAGAAGACTAGATTCCATAACTTAGATGACCTAGCCCATATAATTTCATCTTGACAAAATTTAAATTAAATCAACAATGAATACCCAAAATCAAATAAAATTTATCAACGAACATCAAGATTTAAAAATGAACAAAAATCCTCCAAATTATATAAATACAAACTCGGATGGTACAACTAACATCAAGATTCAAAATTCAACAATCTTCCATCAAAATCAATAAATACAACTCAAATTCAACAATAATCCATCAAAATCAAATCCAACAACAGAAAGTAAAGATAAATCAAATCAAGGGGAAAAGAGTTTTCAAATCGGAGTTAAACAAGATTCTCAAGGGTCATCCCAGGATTATCTCAAGGGATCCTAACTGTGATTGAGTACCTTCAAAAATATATCCTAATCCTACTGTAGGCTGTAGTGGTACTCTAGTTCGAATACCACTACACAAACTCGACCTGCATGGGCCACCACTAAAAACGTGTCACGACCCGCACCCTAGAGGTAGGGCACGAGACGTGGGTACGTCCAGCCTACGTCGCAGTGTCGGCAGTAGAACGCTGTCCTAGGTCTCATACATTTAACAGTATAAGGCTAAGCAGTTTATACTCCCCGAATGGGGGTGACATAGCAGATACAGTCTCAATCACATCTAAGGTAGAGCATAATGGAAGATAGATAAAACATGAAATCCAAAAGGGATACAGCAGATAAAATCCTAAGTGTCTAAGATACACAAACCCAGAAATATATCTCAAAGCTCAAATACAGTAATCCATAAAATAAATACAACTCCAGACAACTGAAATAACTATCTAAACAACCTCTAATGTGTCTCCTCTAGGTTAGCAGGCAACCTCCAAGCTATCTGTAAAATTTATCAACAGGTCCAGTCAGGACAGGAGCGAGCACAATACATCTCAAAAAGTCATAGCAGGAAAGGAAATATAATCATGCTAGAGAATAAAATACAGGATCTAAAAAAATAGCATAATGTAAAAGAGAGACTGTAAGTAAATATCTATGATATATATAAAAAGAGACAGTGCTAGTGATTCAGAGTACTGCATAAATATGTGAATGGCTAAGGACTGATTCATGATTACACTACTGAAAATTGATTCATGATTACACTACTTGGATTTATTCATATGTTCATTTATACTCCCCCATCCCCAATCAATACACAAGGATCCATTCAAGTTACGTTAAGATTCATGATTATACTACGTTGTCCATAAAGGGTGATTCATGAATTGATTCGTGAAGGCTCGGTGATCATGAGGGTACATGAGTCACTAGCTAATTTCCGAAGATTCATGATGATAGAAGCATATGATACGTGATATATGTAAAACACACATGACAAAAGTATCTGATGCTCCCGAGAGGGATAATATCTCATAAAGGGATCCATATAGTACCAATCCGTGTTACCAACGTGTCAGCATCAAGTAAAATAGTCTAAAGCAGGAAATATAATCCTAAATATGATATGAAATGCTCAGAGAATGTACTCGCCTGCTATCTGAATGTCCAAAGTAAATGTACTGTCCGAGGAGAGGTGTCTGGCTCCTATTTAGAACAGCATAAGTCACAACAAGTCCAAAATGGTAAAATAAAGCTCTACTATGCATTCTACATGATTCCAGGTCATTCTAGGTCAAAGTCAACTCTTGGTCAACTCTGGTCAACCGTACTAGTCAAATTAGGTTAACTAGGCAGTACTAGGTCTAAATCTAGACTAACAAGTCTCATTAGGCCTAACCAAGCCTAGACTAACACTCACACAAAATCACAAAGCTACACAAGTTATCAAACACACATTACATATATATTCATATATATATTTATTACAAGCAAGGTGCATAACGACAAGGAGTGAGTGATACATGAATGTGGATATGGCAATGTGTACATAGCAGTACAATGTGTTCAAGTGTGAGGGTATTATGTTAGAAGGATAACATTTAGCAAGGGTTCATTGTGTCACATAGAAGAAATAACATGTAAAGCATAGGTTTAGCATGTGTGTGTGGGTGTTAATCATAACAAAAGGGTTTATTTATACATCAAAGGGTTTACTCATAACAGTAAGTAGGTTTTATGTGTATTCATGCTTGGGGTTACTGTCAACATGTAGAAGGGGGTTTTAACATATGAACATGGTGCTAAGTGCTAATATGGCATCATACATTTCTATCATGTTGGTATTCATATATAGCATACATTCATACTTGATTACGTTACTTACTTATATATGGATACTTGCATACATGTTTCAATACCTTGCATTACCCACATGCTTGCATTTCATCCATTCATTCATGCATTCATTCATTCATTCATTCATTCATGCACCTATACATACATTTTTGAATACATTATATACTTTCATACATTATATCATTTATGTATACTCTATATTATATTACATTCTCTTAACACACACACATATATATACACATGCATACATACATATTTGTACATACAAGGATACACAAAATACGTATGTCGTATAGTAATCTTCTACTTAAAATCAATACTGTACAAATTAAGCATTCATTAAATTCTAGGATTAAATTATGTTATAGATCTTTGTGTTAGCTTTCCGAAACTTTAAACGGATCGCATTTTCGTGTCCGAAAGCTCCCGGAATCGCAAAAATACCGAAATGCGTTCGTCTTTCGTACAGCTGACACTCAAATAATTTTACAGAAAGTTTCAGAACGAATTTGGCTTATTAAAATATATATTTGGAAAGCTAACTTCGATACGTTTCTTTTAAAAAAAAAATGGGAGATAAATCGGAGTTTTAAGCTAAAAGTTATGACATTTCTAATTTGCTATTGCTACTAAAAATGTGGATAAAAATTATGACGAATTTAGGTAGTTTGAGACAAAAGAAATACAAGTATATAACATAATATATCAAGAACTCACTCTCTACACTAATATATATATATATATATATATATATATATATATATATATATATATATATATATATGAGACACTATAGAACACATCTCCAATACAAAAATATGAGATTAAACATGTAATAATTCATTCATACATAACAACAACACATAGTGTGTCCAAATTTGGGGTTTTCCTATCTGGACACAACCACAACACAAAGGACACTCCTATGACCTCCAAATGGACACGAAATGGACACAAATGGAGATACAACCATGGGGTTCATTTCTAAGGGTTCAAAATATTTTTATATGCATGTAGGGATGGATTAGAGGAGAGATTATACCTTCTGGGAGAGAGATTCAAAGGAAAATCCTTCCGACACGACACCGACACGTAGAGATTCTAAAAGGACACGAACGAGCTCCGAATCCTCCCAAACTTGGCTAGCACCCTCTAATCATGGAGTAGAGGAGAAATAAAGAAGATTTGATGGAAGAAAGGGTTGATTTGGAGATGAAATCAATGGAGGTTCATCTCTAAATTAATTTGGGGAAGAACAAGAGAAAGAAAGTGGATGAAAACAAATGAATGAAGGAGTGACTCACTCCTTATCCCCCCATAGGTGGCTGCCCAAAAATGGTTAGGTGTCCTTTATTTGAATGTCCAAAATGCCCTCCACTAATCTATTTGATTTAAATTAGGAATGGGTTAAAGGTTGAGGTCAATTTAGTCTAGTTTTAAGTCTCTAATTAAACTAAACCTATCCATAAATAATTATTCTAACTACTAACTAAAATTAATATCATGTGAACTAAAATTAATATCATGTGGGCCATGACTAACTAGTGTGTGGGTCCCACTAGAGTCAAACTACCCCTTGGGTCCCCGTTTCAAGTCGGATTGAGTTGAAATTCGAACCCGACTCATATAACAGCAAAACAATATCATAAATAATAAAATAAATTTTAACCCCAAAATAATATCATAAATAATAAAATTAATTTCAAAAATATTTAAAAATGTTAAATGACAAAAATACTCCTGTTTCTAAAAATTGGGGGTGACACTTTGCTCGTCCCTCGGGTTAAGTTGTAGGCTTGAGTAAGTTAGGCAAAGTTATGCCGGTCGACCTAAGTCATTCCAAGTGCTGTCCTACGATCCCAAGGCCTGTCATATGAAGTATGACTTGGGCGATAGCGTTGCATTGAATAAAAGTCGGTTTAAGCCACGAGCCACAGTTGGTTCAGTAGAAAGTTAGCCACGGTTTGTCGATACTTAAGGAACACGTTTAGTGCAAGTTAAGTTGGAAGGGTATGTAGTAGTCGTTCCCTCGATTTCAAAGAAGTAAGTTCACGCGACCATTTGTCGCTGAGGCGGTCCCTCGATTGGGAGTCTCACGGTTCCTATACACGTTTTTAAAGTATGAGGCAGCCCCTCGGTTGGGAGTCTAACGGTTCCGATGCACGTTATACAAAGTGTGGTTTAGAGCACGAAAAGCTAAGTATAGTGCCAGTCGTACCGTAACATTAGGCCATATATTTACATGAGTCTAGATGTCTCGTAGGTACGTGGTCATGGACAACTTGTCGACAAGGGCGTTTGTTTCTTCGAGCTTCACCCCGGGGCCACGGGACCGACTCGGCCTAGGAAGAAATACGGTATAGCCGAGTTGGGTAATAGGCAATGGTAGTTCGGGGACTTGTATCGGGGATTGCTACCTGCGGTGCAAGGGTCCCGTTTGCCAGGCTATATCCCCGATGGCTTGTCGTGCCAGTGACATTTCATATAGATAATTAGCATGCTAAGCGGCGAATCCGCATACACGGTGTCGATCGTAACAAAGGAAGTGTAAGCACGGTATGACTTGAGTTATGAAATATATGCTCAATTGCACCCAAAGTATTATGATGCCTAAGATTTGGCAATGTGTAAGACACATGCTTCGGCATACGATGTGGCATCGTACTTGAGTTCTCAACACGAGTTCCACAAGTTGGGTTAGACATTGCGAGTTAAGTCGAGAAGGGCCGTAGGACAAGTTGGGTGAAGTTACGTTGAGTTGCTGGGCACGACCTCAATTATGAGGCACGGCTGTGCTGTCATAACACAAGTATGGGTTAGTCAGTAGGTGGCGAGGCACTGCCTCAACGAGCTAGCACGGTCACACGAAAATGGAATATATCGTGTAGTTGCGTCTCTGATTTTGGCCGTAAGGCAAACACGACTTGATAGGTTAACGTTATTGGCACGAGAACGGTCGAGAGGCAAAGTATGAGTTAACGTTGTTGTTGTAAGCATGGGATGGTCCACAGACACAAGTATGCAAAGGCGTCTGTCATAAAACTGATCCTAAGACAAGACTAGAAAGACAATTGATAAGTAGAGACTATGTTGCACAAAGTAAATCAAACATGCCAGTTTTGTATGGGTGGACGAGGAGCTCATTCCACCAGTGCAGTTGAGTACTGACACCCACATAGTTTTTATGTACAGGCACAGGTAGAAGCTCGTGGCGCAGAACTTGCTTGGATGCGTCGAGGCACGCAGTTCCTTGACGATTCGAAGCGTACGGCCGCATAGAGTCAAGACTTATACGGGACATAATGTGTGGACATCGCCTTCCAAAGCATCCGCTGGCTCAAGACATGTATTGAGAGATGAGAGAGAGCTGAGTGACTTGTAATGTGAGATGAGTGAGCTTGAAAGACTTGTAATCTTGGTCTTGCGCCCCATTGTAACCTTTGTATCAATATCAATAAAAGAGTATTTTACAATGACTTGTTTTTTGTTTCAAATTTTGCTGCTATTATTCAATGTCTCTGCTTGGGACTTCTGTGCGACGACCCCATCGCAGCGGCTGAAATCGGCCGTTATGGAACCCGCCTTCCACGAGCGCCACCTAGGCTCGTACGGTATTACGCCTTAGCAAGGACAATCGCTCCTACGGGAGCGGGGTATGACACCATATGGGTAAGCCATTGACTCTTCATGGACCCCATCCAACCAAGCTATTGACTTATAAAAGAAATTGTCACTCCCCGTTCCCAGAATACATATTTTTATACATGTACTGCTTGAAGATATTTATTGAATGCTTATCATACATTTATTCTATAATTTCATGCTAATTAATTTTTCTGTATTTTATTTTCTGCTTTTTCTTAAGCTTTGGGTTTATTTTGTTCATGTTGAACCAACTTGGTTTAGCTCGGTTCATCATGATAAGGGGTGGATGGCCTAGATCTTGTAGAAAGGAATGGGTGGTAGATTTTGACTTGGGCTTGATATTTATGCCCTTTTTACTTTTCTCTCTCTTCATTACTCTCATTTACTTCTTCTTCATCCTCCATTACTCTCCCACCAAACTAGAGAGCTTAGGCAAGTACAACTTGCTTCATGATGGGTCTCAAGTTTTATTGTTCCATTCTCTTCCTTACTTGATTCTAAGTCTCTTTAGAACTTGGAGTTTTTAGTCTTTATGGGTGTATTTTTGTAGATCTAAGCTTATGTTACTTTCCGTTCTTCTTGGTTTTAACCTATCAAATTTCTGTGTTTTCAAAATCTAGTTGTTCTATGTTGTAGTGAATTTTATTCTACCCTATTTTGACCTATGGAATTCCAGATTTGGGCTTGGATTGAGGGTTGGGAAGTCTGGGAACCCCCAACTTCCCAGGTTCTTCTTCTCGGAAAAGTTGGAGAAGAAGAATAGTGCCTCCCGCATGGCCTTTCATGCGGCTCCTCTTTGGCCACATAGGAACTCCAGTCTTCATGCGGCTCCTCTTTGGCCGCACAGGCACTCCAGTCTTCATGCGGCTCCTCTTTGGCCGCATAGGCACTCTAGTTCTCATGCGGCTCCACTTTAACCGCATGACTTTGGTTGAGCTGCTTGCCGCATGGCCCCTGTCCTCCTTAGCCATATGGCTCTCCGCTGCTTGCCGCATGGGATCCTGACTTACTCTGGCCGTTTGGGATCCTGACTTACTCTGGTCGCATCGGATCCTGACTTACTCTGGCCGCATCGGATCCTGACTTACTCTGGCCGCATGGGATCCTGACTTACTCTGGCCGCATAGATGGGCACCCACTTATCCTGTCGCATAGATGGGCATCCATCTACTGTCGCCTTTTGGGCTGTTTCTTATCCCGAATTGACATTGATTGTTATCTTGACTAATAATTGATCATGTGTTCCTAGTTAGAACTAGAAGACTGGATAGTCGTCTTATTGAATTGAATGAGACGCATTCATGTATGAACCATGAACCATTGCGATCGACTAGCCGATCTGAACATTGGCATATGGACACATGTTGACTTCCAGTTTCCTGCAAAAGCAGCATGTGTACCTTATGGTCAAGGCATGATTATTCTGTGGCTAGGCTTGATTGTTGCATTACGCTATGTAAGACCTACAACCTAGCCGCACGGGCATCGTTGTAGAGTTATGCATATCGTACTCTGTACGGGAGTACTCATTCAGAATGATCATGATCCACGGCATGAGATTTAAATTAACATAGGGTCTACTAAGCTAAATAAAAATAACTATTGCATGGAGAGAATGGATTCTCGAGTTCTTACATGGCAGCCATCTCAGGACAATTAGTGCCCCGACATGCCGGCTAGTTCCCACGGATACTGCAAATCTGCCGTACGGGTAGGGAGTGGTATTTGTTTATATTTATTGTATATTGATGATGGACGTCCCGCTGGGACACGTCTAATTCATGATTGGTGCAATTGATTATTGGGTAGACTAGCCTTGCTTGTACATTATAAGAACTGAGGAATCCCTTATTGCATGTTTCCAAGACAACTTGGAACTCACAGTAGCAAGCCGTAGTAGTTGTATGGCCATTTAAATTGGTTTGTTTGTGTACTGTATCTACTCTGTTAACTACTGAGATGAGCATAATGTCAGAACATGACGGGTCAACTTCTATCCTTGTTTGGTTGGGAAGTTGGCTTGAAGTGTCGTGATGTTGTGCGAACCCCAGTAGCAAGCAGAGATCTAATTATCATGTTCTTAAACTCTTATCAATGGTTCTAATTCCTCATATCGTGCTTCCTTGAGGTACTTGCTATTAGAGGTCTAACCTATCTGGTTTTGCATGGCCAGATTTAGAGCCAGCTCCTCAGCTTACTTCCACCTTCAAGATGGTCAATACTAGAGAAATGATCGCAGGAGGACACGAGTGGGTTCCTTGCTTCCCCGTTCATTTTACTACTTACTTTACTTATTGTCGTTTGGCACCTACATGTTATTCGGACTGTCTTGCACTTACCTTTACATAATTGTAACTAAGTCAAACTGCAGCTAATAACAATTGTGTATACCTTGCTATATCATCTGGCTATGTTTTGTACAGCCATATCTTAAGAACATTTTGACTGAACGTTTGGGACGCCTTACCGCTTTATCTTACATGTTTTCTATTATTGCTTCTTGTTTGAATGATTGAGACAATAGATGTTGAGTGACCATAGTGAGACTTTCATGTAGTATGCACCCCCTCGTCGTTAGACAGTATTGATCGTATTATACGGTATTCTTCTACCCGTAATACGTAGCTGGCTGAGTCATTCCTCCGCTCTCCGGTATTCCGGTTCTGGGGCATGACATAGTTTTAGTGGTGGCCCGTGCAGGTCTGATTTTAGACTTGTATGGTGTTTTAATTTATAAGATGTCTGAATCACACATGTTTTCCCTTGATCGCATGATTCGTTGTTCTCGACCCTAGCTTGACATTCCAGTATCCTTTGACTTCATTGATCTTTCCTGTCCGATCGTTTGATTGTTCTCTTGTCCCTTTTCTTAGGGGCACTTCGTCCGCATCTGTCAGAGCTGGATGGCAGCAACAAGGGCAACATGAACAGCAAGACCCTGTTGATCAACAACAAGGGCCAGTACTATCCCAAGAGACCATCCAAGAAGAGGTGATAGTGGAACCAGCAGCTGGACCGCAATATCCGGAGGTTCCAATACCACCGACAGTCCCAACTACCCCCATGGAAGTAGATACACTAGCCCTTCTGGAGATCATGAGAGAGATGATGGCTACTCAGCAACATCAGATGTTGGTCCAGCAACGCATGCACACTCAGTTGCAAGAGCAGAATGTTTTACTCAACCAAGGATTGTAGATGGCTTTGGAAAAGGGGGTGAGGACAGATTCAGGAGCATCAACCAGATTTTGCAAGTACAACCCCCGTCGTTTCGAGGGCACGGAAGATGCCATTTCAGCAGATGTATGGCTTAAGGACATCGAGGCTAGCTATTCTGACAGCGGCTAAGGTTCCGACGGAAGAACGTGTGGATCTAGTGAAGCTGTTGCTTCAGGACCTCATACGTGATTGGTGGGAATCAGATGAAGTAGGCATCAGACATCCTGTTGCTTGGGATGATTTTACTACAAGGTTCAAGACGAAGTACTATGGAGTTGTGGCGCAGTTTGAGCTACAACAGAAGTTTATCAACCTTAAGCAGGCTGGCAAGACAGTGGATGCTTATGCAGCAGAGTTCTGCAGACTGAGTAGGTTCACCCCGGAGATGGTAGCAACAGAGAGCCAAAGGGCTATGAGGTTTCAACAAGGGTTTCATCTTGAACTCTTACAATTGATAGAGGGGCACAACTACCAGACTTTTGATGAGGTATTGACGGCAACCCGGAGGCATGAGATCACCATCCAGAGGATCACATCTAGGACTGGAGGTCAGAAGAGATCTCATAATCAGATTGACGAAGAAGGGGGAGCAGCGCCCCGAGTTATAGCACAACCCCCTGGCATTCGCATTCAAGATATGGCAATATGAGGGCCAGCACCCCCAACAAGGCAACAACAGCAACAGAGGAAGAACCAGCAACCTCCAACGGGTTGCACATATTGTGGAAAGGCAGGACATACTAGAGATGTGTGTCGGGCATTGAACGGACAGTGTTTGATATGTGGAAGTCCAGGTCATCGGGTTTCCACCTGTCCTATGAATTCAAGGTCAGAAGGACCAGTACAATAATTGCCTACTCTGCCAGCACCAGGGACAGGCCAGTACCAAGGACCAGCGGTAGCGGTGAGACCGTTGATGTCACAGGCTCAGATGTTTCGGCTGCACGGACCGCCGATGCAGCAGCAACAACATAGGCCACCCCAGTATCACCCAGGCAGAGGCTAGCAGCAGCACCAGGCTAGGCCGCAGCATGGGAACCAACAAGGAGGCCGAGGGCAGGCATTCAATCTGTCCTTGGAAAAGGCATTGGCATCGGAAGATGTTGTGGCAAGTAACATTCTCGTCGCCTCATATCCCGCAGTAGCATTGTTTGATTCTGGAGCATTATACTCATTTATATCTGCACAATTTGCGACACGACTAGGACTGGAATTTGAAGCATTGCCAGGGAGGTTGAATATACTCACTAGTAATGGGCTCGTAGGAGTTAGTAGAGTTATTCTAGCATGTAGAGTTGTAGTGTGCGGGCGTTCCTTACCCGCCAGGTTGATAGAATTTCCTATGAGGAATTTCGATGTTATCCTAGGCATGGACTAGCTGAAAGACAGTTGTGCCATAATAGATTACCGTAGAGGGAGTGTATTTTTAATATTTCAGGCATGGAGCGATTTACCTTAGTCAGATCGGTGGCAACTCAACAAGAAGAAGGAATAGTAGCGGCAATGGAAGTAGTTCAAGTTTCGAAGATAGTTGAAGAGTTTATTGACGTGTTTTCCGTGGAACTTCTAGGTCTACCACCCATTAGAGATATTAAGTTCAGTATAGAATTGGCACCTGGAACTAAACCGATATCATATCGAGTTTACAGAATGACGGATTCAGAGCAGGCCAAGGTGTATCAGCACATAGAGGAACTGAAGGAGAAGAAGTTTATTCGAGACAGCGAGTCACCATAGACAGCACCAGTGGTACTTCTACGGAAGAAAGATGGGTCATCAAGATTGTGCATTGACTACAGAAAGCTCAACACGGTAACAGTAAAGAACAAATACCCAATTCCAAGGATCGACGACTTGTTTGATTAGTTGAGCAGAGCAAGAGTTTTCTCTAAGATAGATCTTCGGTCAGGGTATCATCAAGTTAGAGTTCGAGAAGAGCATATTCCCAAGACAACATTCAGGTCAAAGTACAGGCATTACGAATTCCTAGTTATGCCGTTTGGTTTGACCAATGCTCCAGTAATATTTATGGATTTGATGAACCGCATCTTTATGCCATACTTAGATCAATTTGTCGTTGTGTTCCTCGACGACATTCTCGTATACTCAGCTAGTGAAGAAGAGCATGAAGATCACCTCAAGAAAGTGTTACAGGTTCTGAGAGAGAACCAGTTGTACGCCAAGCTTAGCAAATATGAGTTTTGGTCAGACCACATTTCATTTTTAGGGCACATCATATCAGGGGCCGGAGTGGCAGTGGATCCCAAGAAAGTAGAAGCAGTAGAAAGTTGGCCAATGCTTAAGACTGTAGCAGATATGGGAAGTTTTTTGGGATTGGCAGGATATTACAGAAGGTTCATATCAAACTTTGCAAGACTTTCAGCACCCATGATCCGCTTGACACGAAAGGATGTGACATTCGTCTGGTTGGCAGAATGCTAGGCGTCATTTGAGAATTTGAAGCGGAAGTTGATATCGACACCTATTCTTACATTACCAGTTGGACCTGAAGGTTTTACTGTATATTATGACACGACAGGAAAGGGACTTGGGTGTGTCCTAGTGCAACATGGGAAGGTGATAGCGTATGCATCTAGGCAACTTCGAGACCACGAGAAGAATTATCCAACTCATGATTTAGAGTTTGTGGCAATAGTATTTGCTTTGAAGCGATGGAGGTATTACTTGTACGGTGATCGAGTGAACCTGTACACAGACAACAAAAGTCTGAAGTACATCTTTACTCAGAAGGAACTGAACATGAGACAGAGAAGATGGTTAGAGTTGATCAAGGATTACGACATGGAGCTTCAGTATCATCCAGGCAAGGCTAACGTGGTAGCAGACGCCCTTAACAGGAGAGGCGGCACATTTATGTTGACATCACAAAAATATATTTTAGAAGACCTTTTATAGATGGACATATACTTCCTAGTGATGCAGGAATTCTGGCAAGTCTACGAGTTCAATACGACTTAGTAGACAGGATCAAGGCAGCTCAGGCACATGACCCAAGGATTCAGAAGCTTAGGACAGAATGTGAGTCAGAACTCAGGAAGGAGATAAAAATTCACGAAGATGTACACTTAGATTTGGATCACGTCTATGTGTGCCAAGTAGAGATATCAGACAGGAGGTTATGGCAGAAGCCCACAGTTCTCAGTATTCTATACACCCTGGAGGGACCAAAATGTACCAAGATATCAAGCAGCACTTCCGGTGGAACGGAAGGAAGAGAGAGATAGCTAGATTTATTTCCCGTTGCTTAGTATGTCAGCAAGTGAAGGCAGAACAACAGAGGCCAGCTGGATTATTACAACCGCTACCTATCCCGGAATAGAAGTGGAAACATATCACAATGGACTTTGTGACCGATTTACCGAGATCACCAAGTGGTAAGGATGCTATTTGGGTGATCGTAGATCGGCTTACGAAGGTGGCACATTTTCTTCCTTTTAGAGTAAGACAATCTACAGAAAAGTTGGCAGATTGTATATGTAGCAGATAGTCAGGCAGCATGGGGTCCCAGTCAGTATTGTGTCAGATAGAGATATGTCAGGACCCGCACCCACTGTGAGGGTACGAGCACGTAACAACGCCCAGCCTACGTCGCAGTGTCGGTGGTAGAACGCTGTTCTAGGTCACTATCTAACCATCAAATCAGGCAATTATACAATGTACTTGTCAAAATCTTAACTCCGAACGGAGGACAAGTATAGATATAATGTAATCCCAATCACAGTCAAAGCACGATATGGTAACACAGAAGATTATAACTAAAACTAAATAACGACAATAAACCAACTACTAAATAATATAATCTCAGACAATCTCAAACTACGTAACTCAACTTATTTAAAACTCAAGTTCTAAAGCATAAAAACTAAAATAAGACAACTAGCTAATCTTCCGATCACTCCTGAGTGTAGGGGCCAAAGGTAGCTAAGCCATCTCCTGGTCTATAATATGTAGGGCATGTATCCTCAGGGCAATCATCTGTAAAATTTTTAACAGGTCCAGTCAGGACAGGAACGAGTACAACTCATCAAGAAAACCCAAGTAAATGACAGAAAACTATAAAGCAGTTATAGAAAGTTTTATTGATGAACATGGTGGTTTATATTCAGGTGATGGTGTAGAGAAACAGATAAGATACAAGAAAAGTAAAGTAACTAAAACAAGAGTAGAATCATGGCAATGAAGACTGTAAATAGAAACTAGCTGAACTAGAGTAACATGGTATAAATCCAAACAGTAAATATAGCAAGTGTAAAACCTATGTAAATTTAGTACGGGACGAATCTAATAAAAGATGAATCCAGTACAAGACGATTCTAGTCAGTGATCAAGAATCCAGGTGAGACCAGCTATACTCTAACAGTGTGTTTTAAAATACTGAGATCGACATATAAATGGCTGTAGGTATCAGGCACATCTCTCACTGATCGGGCGAGAGACGGCTATGCTTCCAGTAGATTCCAGTAGGAAGAATCCAGATTTAGGGTATGTCTACATGTCTTACTCAATATTTCTCCACCCCACAATACAAGTGAATCTAATACAAGATACGAGAATCGAGAAGAGTCCAGCCAAACACGATGATACTAGTAATGATTCCAGAATGATTCCAGTAATAGAGGCCAGACAATATAGTAAGTATGTCGCATACATGAATCCAGAATATCCATACGTGTGGTAACAGAGAATCACATAAAACTAACTAGAACTGAAGTACAGTAACTGACAAATAAATGAGAGAACTATCAGAGAATGTACTCGCCTGCTACTCTAAAAAAAGTAGTGTAGTATCATATGTCTGCACCGGAGTCACAATGTCCTAAACAGAGGAATACAGGTTATAATGTGTTTAAAAAGATAAACGGAGTATACAATGCAAACTACATGATTCTAGGTCAAAGTCAACACTTGGTCAACTCTCAGTCAACATGGTCAAACTTGGTCAATAAGTCTATATTGGGCCTATTGGTCCAATCTAAGTTATTCTATAGGGTTAACTCAAGTATATGCTAAGGTACCCTATCTATGCATCAAAAGGCTACACCCACACTCACCCACTACATCTCTTTTACTCCCAAAAGGACACACCCATAACAAATACTTAAATACACATTACATATATCATATATCTATACATTACCTATATACATACATAACTATTTAACCTTATCAACCAAACCTCAGATATCAATATTCAAAACCCAACATCTCAGGATAATTCAATAACCCAAACTCTCAAAACACAACATGCAACCCATATACTCATGCCAAGCCAAAACAGGGCTGCCAACCTGCCTTGCCACTGCTGTAACCTACTGCTACTACCTTGCTAATGCTAATCAAGCCAAGCCTGCACTGCCTAATGCAGCTGCTAGGCTACTGCTACTCCTAAAGCTACTGCTATTGCTCCTACTCATACTAATCACACTACTGCAACCTCACTAAACTAACTCACCAAGACACGTCATGATAGTAATTGATACTATATCTAACCAATGCTAACAGTATCCTAACCCCTGGTACCACAATGCCCATGGCTGTAGGCCTAAGGCCAAGGTAGCCAACTGTTATACCATTGGCCAAGCTTGAGCCACCCACTGCTCTGCTATGCCTGGTGCATTTGTAAGCTGCTGCAACTGCTGCTAAGGCTCTGCAAATGCAAAGCCAAGGCAGGGCAAAGCATTGCCTGCTGTTGCAACTGCAATGCAGGGCAAGCATTGCCTGCTGCTGCAACTGCAATGCAGGGAAAGCATTGCCTGCTGCTACCTCTTCCCAATCAAGTCCCAGGAACTAACCCTCATGATCCAACCCAATACCAATGCAACCCTCGAAATCAAGCTTAACTGATACCATATCATGTATTCATATACAACAACATATATACAAATAGGCTAAGGTATTTGTACATGCATTTATACATCATCATTTATGCATATATATTCATTCATACATTCATATATGCATGCATACATACATATATACATACATACATACATACATACATACATACATACATACATACATACATACATACATACATACATACATACATACATACTTACATATTTAGCATACTTGCATTCTACATTACCTTTATTCATGCTTATTCATGTCATCATGCATTCATACATATATACCTTCAAGCATCCATTCAACAACATCATTGACTAGCATATTTGCCTATCATTATGAAATCAATATGCATACATACATGGGGGTGTGTGTGTATGTATCATAATCTAACATATGTGTTCACAGATTTGAGGATTAGATGGGTGTGAGTGTGTATAGGAGAACACCATGTTCTCAGGTATTCAAGAACAGTGAATGTGGGTAAATCTCAATAATGTGTGTGAGTGTGAAGGAGTATAGGAAATCAGTGGCAAATGTGACAGGATTTGAATATGTGAATGTGTGTGTGTGTGCAAGTGACTGGAATTCAGTGAATGCATTGCAATTTCAGTTAACCCAAATCAATATGCCAATAATCCCACACAAACACATGTTTAAACACTATCAAATTATCATTAGTTAGCAATTCAAAACCCCAAAACCCAATACCAAGTTCCAATCAGACTGTGCAATATCAGAAACAATGAGTGTGACAGTTGACATTGGGAGAACCTCAAATTCGATTTCAAACAACCTCTCGAAATTGTAATACCACTTCAACCCAACCCCCAACACTAACCCAGGTCAACTAACTACATCAACACATAAGTTATCAGTAAATAAAATGGATTAACACATATGAATTTCTCAAAATAAAACAATATTTCAAAACTGTCAAACTGAAAAATTAATCAGTCCAGACATATGTACATTCGAAACCAATCGAAAACCAAATTAAACCCAGTAAATACTAAATGTGAATGTGCCCACATGAAGTATGTGTCAACGTGTGTCAAGAAAGTCATTCGTGTCCAGAAAAATGGACACGAGCGTGTCCACAAACTGAATCGAAACAGTATCTGAAACAGGATTTTCCAGTCCTCGTGCACGCGTGCACATGGTTCTATTACACGACACAGGACACGTGGAGACACGTGGCCGTGCACACGTGTTCGCCTAGGCTAGGGGGACGTGTCCAAGTGCCTGTCCCGTGTCTACGTGGTGTCTACGTGTCGATACGAGACCGTATCAGACGTGATTCTCGCCTGCGCTCGTGTCAGGCTACGACCACTGCGAGGAGGAGAACTACTCGCACACTGTACCAACCCACCCCAAATTTTGGAAGGATGGTGGCAGAGGTTGCCCCGACCTCTGTGCCAAAAATCGGGTCTTGAAAGTTCGTGTCGTGTCCTACAGAAGTGTCGGGCAGCAAGGGACTGCACGGCATGTGCTGCGAGCGTGTTCGTGTCCTGTTTGGACACGAACACAGCTTGAAAATTAACTCAGTCCATGGGAAAAATAGTAAAAACATATAAATCAATATTTCCATTCAAATAATTTTCAAAAATAGCAAATAAATTCCCTTTGCGACATTTCATCGAACACCTATACGTACACTATGACACGTGTCCGATACGGACACCAAACGGACACGAAATAGACCCAAACTTCAGGGACAGCTAGGGCACTCCTAGATCTAGCCCTAAATGCAAAGAAAATAGAATATTAATACAATTTGAGGAGTTTTACCTATAGGTGCAAATAGTATGATAATGCTCCAAATGGGGGATTCTTCCTTGATAGCCAATACTCCCAAACTGTCCCAAGGCTGGGATTACTCTCCATACACAGGAAATAGAAGGGTATTAGGCTCTAATGCAAGAAACTAGAGTGGAAAAGGATTTAAAATGGAGAATCTATGAAATGGGGAAGAATAGACAAACCTTTCTTTTTCCTATGTGCTCTTTTAATACAAAAGAGGCAAGAACTAATTAGGAGATTATTTTAGGGAAGGGAATGACCTATTGGCCGGTCATAAAGGAAAGAATTAGGGTTAGGGTTTCACTAATGGGCTATGGGCCAAGTTGCACTAGCTAACTAGCTCAAGTCCTTAGCCTTTGGTCCAATGCAAAAATCCTCCTATTCTCTTCATGAAACTTAGCCAACTTAAGTCAACCAAGACCAACTTGAGTTAGATTAGGGTCCATACCATGTTAACTAAGTCACCAAAGTCAAGGTCAAAATCTAGGACAGTCTCTTAAGTCACAGCTAGTCAAAAGTCAAATTAACCATCACCAATGTAATAATTCATAAAATAATTCAAGGAGGCCAAATGACCAAAATACCCTCATGCTCAAAAGTAGAAATAAATTATCCTAATGACATGGTCAAGCTCTAGGTCAGACAGTCTCTCAGGTTACACTAGCAAGGCATCAAAATCACAAGCCATGACTTAAAACAGTTATAAATTGATTAAAAATCACAAAAAATCATAATGTGAATTAAATATCAATAAATTATAATTATAATTACAAAATTTCAAAATTACCCTCATTTGGAAAACTGGGTGTTACAATTCTACCCCCTTAGAAGAATTTCGTCCTCGAAATTAAAATGATCGCACCCCTTCTAGGTCAAACCCCCAACAATCAAGGTCAAGAAAACTATATCTAAAATATGCAAATTATGGTCCTACTGGTCGTGATATCGTGGTCTTGATCAGGGCCACTATACTATCTATCACAGCATAAAATATCCTGACATGTACTAATATAATCATACAATAAGATGGAAAGAAGAACAGGAAAGACAGACCTGCTAACCCGTCATCCGTTGCGTCGGTCTACTCGACTGTTAGCACAAAAGCCCTGCCCCTCTGGGGTGTATCCCTCTGATGGTGCGGGACACGGTGCTGCGCTACAGGTGGCCTAGCTCCCTCTATCTAATCCATGACACTCAAGTAATATACATCCTGATATTCCACTCAATTATACTAGGACACCATCTATATGTATCTATTCTGCAATCTGATAATCATACCCGTCTATTCAGAATCATGTTACCAGAATCCTCGTCACACCAGTAAGTATGGCTGTGATAATCCATAGAGTCCACAACTAATGTACATACCTCTAGAATTATGGTATTTAAAATTTTTGCATTGTCGTTAGCTTGGCTGCGAAAACTTTAAATTCCCACACCCGAGAAATACATCCAAAATCAGACTCTATCTTATCGCCAACCAGCTAATATGGCTGTAGAAGACTCTAGATTCCATGACTGAGGTAACCTAGCCCATAATGTTATCTTGGTAGAAAATCAAGTCAATAATGAATACCAAGAATCAAATTCAACGATGAACAAGGAAGATAGACAAATACTTTCAGAATCGAATTTCGAGATAGTTTATAATGAGATTCTCAAGGGTCATCCCAGAAATCTTCTCAAGTACCCTAACTGTAATTGAGTACTCTCTCAACTAAAGTCTATTCCCGAGTTCCTATCGCAGGCGCAGCAGTACAACTAATCGTTGTACTACCACGACATAGCACCAATGCGACTCTCGACCTGCATGGGCCACCACTAAAAACGTGTCAGAACCCGCACCCACTGTGAGGGTACGAGCACGTAACAACGCCCAGCCTATGCTGCAGTGTCGGCGGTAGAACGCTGTTCTAGGTCACTATCTAACCATCAAATCACGCAATTATACAATGTACTTGTCAAAATCTCAACTCCGAACGGAGAACAAGTATAGATATAATGTAATCTCAATCATAGTCTAAGCACGATATGATAACACAGAAGATTATAACTAAAACTAAATAACAACAATAAACCAACTACTAAATAATATAATCTCAGACAATCTCAAACTATATAACTCAACTTATTTACAACTCAAGTTCTAAAGCATGAAAACTAAAATAAGACAACTAGCTAATCTCCCGATCACTCCTGAGTGTCGGGGCCAAAGGTAGCTAAGCCATCTCATGGTCCATAATATGTAGGGCATGTGTCCTCAGGGCAATCATCTGTAAAAAATTTAACAGGTCCAGTCTGGAAAGGAAAGAGTACAACTCATCAAGAAAACCCAAGTAAATGATAGGGAACTATAAAACAGTTATAGACAGTTTTATTGATGAACATGGTGGTTTATATTCAGGTAATGGTATAGAGAAACAGATAAGATACAAGAAAAGTAAAGTAACTAAAACAAGAGTAGAATCATGGCAATGAAGACTGTAAATAGAAACTAGTTGAACTAGAGTAACATGGTATAAGTCCAGACAGTAAATATAGTAAGTATAAAACCTATGTAAATCCAGTACGGGACGAATCTAGTACAAGATGAATCCAGTACAAGACGATTCTAGTCAGTGATCAAGAATCTAGGTGAGACCAGCTATACTCTAACAGTGTATTTTAAAATACTGAGATCGACATGTAAACGGCTGTAGGTATCAGGCACATCTCTCACTGATCAGGCGAGAGACGGCTATGCTTCCAGTAGATTCCAGTAGGGAGATTCCAGATTTGGGGTATGTCTACATGTCTTACTCAATATTTTCCCGCCCCACAATACAAGTGAATCCAGTACAAGACACGAGAATCGAGAAGAGTCCAGCCGATGATACTAGTAATGATTCCAGAATGATTCCAGTAATAGAGGCCAGACAATATGGTAAGTGTGTCGCATACATGAATCCAGAATATCCATACGTATGGTAACAGAGAATCACATAAAACTAACTAGAACTAAAGTACAGTAACAGACAAATAAATGAGGGAACTATCAGAGAATGTACTCGCATGCTACTCTGGAAAGAGTAGTGTAATATCAGATGTCTGTACCGGAGTCACAATATCCTAAACAGAGGAATACAGGTTATAATGTGTTTAAAAAGATAAACGGAGTATACAATGCAAACTACATGATTCTAGGTCAAAGTCAACACTTGGTCAACTCTCAGTCAACATGGTCAAACTTGGTCAATAAGTCTATATTGGGCCTATTGGTCCAATCTAAGTTATTCTATAGGGTTAACTCAAGGCTAAGGTACCCTATCTATGCATCAAAAGGCTACACACACACTCAACCACTACCTCTCTTTAACTTCCAAAAGGACACACCCATAACAAATACTTATATACACATTACATATATCATATATCTATACATTACCTATATACATACACAACTATTTAACCTTATCATCCTAACCTCAGATATCAACATTCAAAACCCAACATCTTAGGATAATTCAATAACCCAAACTCTCAAAACACAACATGCAACCTATATACTCATGCCAAGCCAAAACAAGGCTGCCAACCTGCCTTGCCACTGCTGTAGCCTACTACTACTACTACCTTGCTAATGCTAATCAAGCCAAGCCTGTACTGCCTAATGCAGCTGCTAGGCTACTGCTACTCCTAAAGCTACTGCTATTGCTCCTACTCATACTAATCACACTGCTGCAACCTCACTAAACTAACTCACCAAGACACATCATGATAGTAATTGATACTATATCTAACCAATGCTAACAGTATCCTAACCCCTGGTACCACAATGCCCATGGCTGTAGGCTTAAGGCCAAGGTAGCCAACTGCTATACCATTGGCCAACCTTGAGCCACCCACTGCTCTACTATGCCTGGTGCATTTGCAAGCGCTGCAACTGTTGCTAAGGCTCTGCAAATGCAAAGCCAAGGCAGGGCAAAGCATTGCCTGTTGTTGCAACTGCAATGCAAGGCAAGCATTGCCTGCTGCTGCAACTACAATGCAGGACAAGCATTGCCTGCTGCTACCTCTTCCCAATCAAGTCCTAGGAACTAACCCTCAGGATCCAACCCAATACCAATGCAACCCTCGAAATCAAGCTTAACTGATACCATATCATGTATTCATATACAACAACATATATACACATAGGCTAAGGTATTTGTACATACATTTATACATCATCATTCATGCATACATATTCATTCATACATACATACATACATACATACATACATACATACATACATACATACATACATACATACATATATACATATATATTTAGCGTACTTGTATTCTACATTACCTTTATTTATGCTTATTCTTGTCATCATGCATCCATACATATATACCTTCATGCATTCATTGAACAACATCATTAACTAGCATATTTTCCTATCATTATGAAATCAACATGCATACATACATGGGTGTATGTGTATCATAATCTAACATATGTGTTCACAGATTTGAGGATTAGATGGGTGTGAGTGTGTATAGGAGAACACCATGTTCTCAGGTATTCAAGAATAGTGAATGTGGGCAAATCTCAACAATGTGTGTGAGTGTGAAGGAGTATAGGAAATCAGTGGCAAATGTGACAGGATTTGAATTTGTGAATGTGTGTGTGTGTGCAAGTGACTGGAATTCAGTGAATGCATTACAATTTCAGTTAACCCAAATCAATATCCCAATAATCCTACACAAACACATGTTTAAACACTATCAAATTATTATTAGTTAGCAATTCAAAACCCCCAAAACCCAATACCAAGTTCCAGTCAGACTGTGCAATATTAGAAACAATGAGTGTGACAGTTGACATTGGGAGAACCTCAAATTCGATTTCAAACAACCTCTCGAAATTGTAATACCACTTCAACCCAACCTCCAACACTAACCCCGGTCAACTAACTATATCGACACATAAGTTATCAGTAAATAAAATGGATTAACACATACGAATTTCTCAAAATAAAACTACATTTCAAAACTGTCAAACTAGAAAATTAATCAGTCTATACACATGTACATTCGAAACCAATCGAAAACTCAATTAAGCCCAGTAAATGCCAAATGTGAATGTGCCCACATGAAGTATGTGTCAACGTGTGTCAAGGAAGTCATT
Organism: Iris pallida; assembly: GCA_029216955.1. Taxonomy (NCBI): domain Eukaryota; kingdom Viridiplantae; phylum Streptophyta; class Magnoliopsida; order Asparagales; family Iridaceae; genus Iris; species Iris pallida. Next base: position 1,282,469 of record JANAVB010038219.1, on the reverse strand, counting down.
CATGTCCAGAAAAATGGACACGAGCGTGTCCAAAAACTGAATCGAAACAGTGTCTGAAACAGGATTTCCCAGTCCTCGTGCACGCGTACACATGGTTCTATCACACGACACAGGCCACGTAGAGACACGTGGCCATGCACACGTGTTTGCCTAGGCTAGGGGGACATGTCCAAGTGCCTGTCCCATGTCCACGTGGTGTCTACGTGTCGATACGAGACCGTATCAGACATGATTCTCGCGCGCGCTCGTGTCAGGCTACGACCAGTGCGAGGAGGAGAACTCCTCGCACACTGCACCAACCCACCCCAAATTTTGGAAGGATGGTGGCAGAGGTTGCCCCGACCTCTGGGCCAAAAATTGGGTCTTGAAAGTTCGTGTCGTGTCCTACAGAAGTGTCGGGCAGCAAGGGACTGCACGGCATGTGCTGCGAGCGTGTTCGTATCCTGTTTGGACACGAATACAGCTTGAAAATTAACTTAGTCCCTGGGAAAAATAGTAAACACATATAAATCAATATTTCCATTCAAATACTTTTCAAAAATAGCAAATAAATTCCCTTTGCGACATTTCATCGAACACCTATACGTACATTATGACACGTGTCCGATACGGACACCAAACGAATACGAAATTGACCCAAACTTCAGGAACAGCTAGGGCACTCCTAGATCTAGCCCTAAATAAAAAGAAAACAGAATATTAATATAATTTGAGGAGTTTTACCTATAGGTGCAAATAGCATGATAAAGCTCCAAATGGGAGATTCCTCATTGATAGCCAATACTCCCAAATTGTCCCAAGGCTGTGATTACTCTCCATACATAGGAAATAGAAGGGTATTAGGCTCTAATGCAAGAAACTAGAGTGGAAAAGGATTTAAAATGGAGAATCTATGGAATGGGGAAGAATAAACAAACCTTTCTTTTTTCTATGTGCTCTTTTAATACAAAAGAGGCAAGAACTAATTAGGAGATTATTTTAGGGAAAGGAATGACCGGTTAGGGTTTCACTAATGGGCTATGGGCCAAGTTGCACTAGCTAACTAGCTCAAGTCCTTAGCCTTTGGTCCAATGCAAAAATCCTCCTATTCTCTTCATGAAACTTAGCCAACATAAGTCAACCAAGACCAACTTGAGTTAGATTAGGGTCCATACCATGTTAACTAAGTCACCAAAGTCAAGGTCAAAATCTAGGACAGTCTCTTAAGTCATAGCTAGTCAAAAGTCAAATTAACCATCACCAATGTAATAATTAATAAAATAATTCAAGAAGGCCAAATGACCAAAATATCCTCATGCTCAAAAGTAGAAATAAATTATCCTAATGACATGGTCAGGCTCTAGGTCAGACAGTCTCTCAGGTTACACTAGCAAGGCATCAAAATCACAAGCCATGACTTAAAACAGTTTTAAATTGATTAAAAATCACCAAAAATCATAATGTGAATTAAATATCAATAAATAATAATTATAATTACAAAATTTCAAAATTACCCTTATCTGGAAAACTGGGTGTTATAATCCTACCCCCTTAGAAAAATTTCGTCCTCAAAATTAAAATGATCGCACCCCTTCTAGGTCAAACCCCCAACAATCAAGGTCAAAGAAAACTATATCTAAAACATGCAAATTGTGGTCCTACTGGTCGTGATATCGTGGTCTTGATCAGGGCCACTATACTATCTATCACAGCACAAAATATCCTTACAGGTACTAATGGAATCACACAACAAGATGGAAAGAAGAACAGGAAAGACAGACCTGCTAACCCGTCACCCGTAGCGTCGGTCTACTCGACTGTCAGCACAAAAGCCCTGCCCCTCTGGGGTGTATCCCTCTGATGGTGCGGGACACGGTACTGCGCTACAGGTGGCCTAGCTCCCTTTATCTAATCCATGATACTCAAGTAATATCCATCATGATATTCCACTCAATTATACTAGGGCACCATCTATATGGTATCTATTCTGCAATCTGATAATCATACCCGTCTATTCAGAATCATGTTACCAGAATCTCCGTCATACCAGTAAGTATGGCTGTGATAATCCATAGAGTCCACAACTAATGTACATACCTTTAGAATCATGGTATTTAAAAATTTTGTATTGCCGCTAGCTTGGCTGCGAAAACTTTAAATTCCCACACCCGAGAAATACATCCAAAATCAGACTATATCTTATCGCCAACCAGCTAATATGGCTGTAGAAGACTCTAGATTCTATGACTGAGGCAACCTAGCCCATAATATTATCTTGGTAGAAAATCAAGTCAATAATGAATACCAAGAATCAAATTCAACGATGAACAAGAAAGATAGACAGATACTGTCAGAATCGAATTTCGAGATAGTTTATTATGAGATTCTCAAGGGTCATCCCAGGAATCTTCTCAAGTAGTCCTAACTGTGATTGAGTACTCTGTCAACTAAAGTCTATTCCTGAGTTTCTATCGCATACGCACAGCAGTACAACTAATCGTTGCACTACCACGACAAAGCACCAATGCGACTCTCGACCTGCATGGGCCACCACTAAAAATATGTCAGAATCCGCACCCACTGTGAGGGTACGAGCACGTAACAACGCCCAGCCTACGTCACAGTGTCGACGGTAGAACGCTGTTCTAGGTCACTATCTAACCATCAAATCACGCAATTATACAATGTACTTGTCAAAATCTCAACTCCGAACGGAGGACAAGTATAGATATAATGTAATCTCAATCACAGTCTAAGCACGATATGATAACACAGAAGATTATAACTAAAACTAAATAACAGCATAAACTAACTACTAAATAATATAATCTCAGACAATCTCAAACTACATAACTCAACTTATTTACAACTCAAGTTCTAAAGCATGAAAACTAAAATAAGACAACTAGCTAATCTCCCGATCACTCCTGAGTTTCGGGGCCAAATGTAGCTAAGCCATCTCTTGGTCCATAATATGTAGGGCATGTTTTCTCAGGGCAATCATCTGTAAAATTTTCAACAGGTCCAGTCAGGACAGGAACGAGTACAACTCATCAAGAAAATCCAAGTAAATGACAGAAAACTATAAAGCAGTTATAGACAATTTTATTGTTGAACATGGTGGTTTATATTCAGGTGATGGTATAGAAAAACAGATAAGATACAATAAAAGTAAAGTAACTAAAACAAGAGTAGAATCATGGCAATGAAGACTGTAAATAGAAACTAGCTGAACTAGAGTAACATGGTATAAGTCCAGACAGTAAATATAACAAGTGTAAAACCTATGTAAATCCAGTACGGGACGAATTTAATACAAGATGAATCCAGTACAAGACGATTCTAGTCAGTGATCAAGAATTCAGGTGAGACCAGCTATACTCTAACCGTGTGTTTTAAAATACTGAGATCGACATGTAAACGGTTGTAGGTATCAGGCACATCTCTCACTGATCAGGCGAGAGACGGCTATACTTCCAGTAGATTCCAGTAGGGAGATTCCAGATTTAGGGTATGTCTACATGTCTTACTCAATATTTCCCCGCCCCATAATACAAGTAAATCCAGTACAAGACACGAGAATCGAGAAGAGTCCAGCCAAACACGATGATACTAGTAATGATTCCAGAATAATTCCAGTAATAGAGGCCAGACAATATGGTAAGTGTGTCGCATACATAAATCCAGAATATCCATACGTGTGGTAATAGAGAATCACATAAAACTAACTAGAACTGAAGTACAGTAACTGACAATGCTTACAACACATCTCACTTTACATTGAAAGCCAACTGAACAATGCTATACAGCTTACATTTGATACTTGGATACATTAGATACAACTCGATATACCAACTTGGCTTACAACTCACTGGTACAACTGATTACAATATTCCATACATTATACAATTTATAAACAGAAGACATCATGTTGAACAAGGAGAGCTTCTGTATGCCCAACAAATTTTCGATGCCGCGGAGCCGATCAATCAAATCTTCGTGTACAGAATATCTCAAGCGCGAGCACCTGCCCACAAAACATGGGTCAGCACGTCATCTATGTACTGGCGAGCAGAATCCAACCCACTCATCTAAACCAACACTAACTGGTCGATTTTAGCAAGCATTTAATAGAATAATCTTTCTACTTGGGGCCTAGCATCAGTTTACAGTTCATGGACAATCATCATAGTGAAGCATGTAAACATATTCTTAGCAACATTCATGTGGACATATCATTATAGCATTCTTGGCGTTATCATGCAAAGGCATCATTGAGGCATCGTTAACATTAACATCTTAAATATGTTATGATATTTCTCACTTCAAGCATCTATTAACATGTACGTTATATTTGAGCAGTGTTCATAGCAAAGCATCTTTCTAGCATACTGAATTTAATATGTTAAGCAGGTTCTCATAATTGAAAGGCACATAGCATCATTTACTTGGCACGTTAAGCACGCAAGTTAAACTAACACATATATTGAGTATATCACATTTAAGTGATTTCTTACCAATAGCCACCCCCTCGTACCTGCATCAAATACATGTTAGCAGATATACTTACTCTGCCTGCACAAGACATTCATTAGCATGAATCCTGACTACATGGTCACTGGTGTTTAACCATACGGATGTTGCCATATAGGTCTTCATTGGTAAGGCGATGACTCCAGAGAAGGTAGCTAGCCCCAAAGGATGCCTCGCAAAACCCGTGCCCCTACTGGCATGCCAATGTTTCCTCCTAGGCAGGATCGGTCCCCCTAACGTTCCGGGGTACCGTCCGAGAAAACATATCCCCATCTCTTATGTATAAGTTGTCCTATGACCATGCGAATGCGTGTCCGACTCAATCGTGAACATAAAATGCATGGTGAAATATTGTAATAAAGACAACAGTGCATCATCATTCATCTCATTCAAGTCATGTTCAATGACTTATTCATTCCCATCATTACCATCATTTCATTTGGTGATCTCAACGATCCCAAGCCTCATCAATTCTCATTATTTGTTCTATTGCAACATTTTTCATTACGTTCCTTCTAAGGAGGAACGACATCATTCATTCATTTCGAAGGGACCTGTAGCATTTCATTCATTTCATAGGAACAATAGCATATTCAATTCTTTTCTCATGTATCATTCACGCAGCATCTCATTACTCAAGTGATTCATTCATTTCATCAACATTAAGCATAAGGGACATTATCGATTCATTCTCAGGCATTATGTTACATTAGCAGTTCAAGTGTGATTCAATCAGCAGTTTAATAGTTCATGTGTTATTCATTCAATGATTTCCAGCATATGCATCTCTATCGATTTAGTAACTAAAGCATCCCATCATAATTATTCAACATTCAAGATAAAAGACATTAGGGACATATTCATAGCATCACGTTAATTTATTTATTAATTATGCAGGAATAAGGAGGAAGGAGGACAGTTCCACTTGCCTGCATAAAAGGGTCTTCTTATTCTGGTTACACACATTTTCCCTAAGCGTAGCTCCACCAACGAGCCACGTTCCAACACTTAATCCGTCTAGCCGGCTCAGAGAGACTGCATCAGTCTCAACACTCTTGATTCCCAACATAAGTCATGGCCCAACATTCTGATCCCATCCAACAAGCCAACCAAATGCCTCGCGCGGAGTGGGACATTACATAATATACCACTCAAAAAAAGTATCGTCCTCGAAACTTAAGAAAATAACTCATCTACTAGATTCACTTAATCATAATGAGTTACTCATTCAGCTTCAATTCAATATTTATTTCAGCCCACTCGGTCATTTCAAAATAGCTATCCAATTGTACCATTTAAATCCATTAATGATTCAATCCAATTTTCTCTTTTCCAAATACTTGTAACTTCTCATTGACTCACCAACGTTTTCCTTGCATTCTATCTTGGTCGCAACACATCACTTCATTTGGATCCATACACATATTTCAGGCATCTCCAAAATATATGCATTTCAGCCAAAGTCCGTGCTAGTACAATAAATTCTTCCCATAATATTATATCAGTCGTAACCTATCACTTCGGTTGGATCCATACAAATATTTTAGGCGTCCCCAAAACATATGTACTTCAGCCAACTTCCATATTAGTGCGATTCGATAAGCCACAATATAACTCTCTTTTTCAAATCTGACTTAGCATCCTTTCAATTGACTTATTACTTCATTCACCTTGCCACAATTACTATCTTCCAAGCCACAACAGTTAACATCAGGGACAACTTGGTTAAGCTCTCTATCCAAGCATAATATTTTTAACATTCGGTCAAGGGTCTAACTTAGAGCCAATCATATCAAGCGTTTATAACATGCAATCATATTCCTTCCCAAATCCAATAATATTTTTCACCGAGGTAATTCATCTTTTTCAAAAAGATACAATTCGACATCGCTCACTCTCGATTACCCGGGTCAGGGTATAATTCTATGCAACAGTCTAGGTTAACCCAGCTACCCGACTATAGATACCTATCCAACATTTCTGTCATGAGCAGTCAATTCCATCTTATATAATAATTCACTATTTGATACATATAACTCAAGTCTCATCCCACGATTCCATTTACCACTATAGGTCGACCCATAATCCTCAAGGGTCAAGCATCTCTAAGGTTCATATTGAAGCATATACATACAACATATCATAATTAGGTCGTACTCATCACCATCTCTCGTTCAATGCCACAAGGTCATTCTATGGGTCGCCAACTGCCATCTATTATTCGGTCCAGTCTCAATGGTTACTATATCGACAGCTATACCTAATCATTCAGGTGACTCCCCTAGAGTGGACGGCTACTAGGGATCATGCTAGTTTCTTATTCTCAGGGCCAACAAGTAACCGACAGTTCGAAGGAAATCTACCCGAACCTATGGGCATCAACTCAGTCTGAATACTAATCGCCATTATCGGCTATGCCAATAATTGGTAAGTCCTCAACTGTTCGCTAGAGTCAAGTCGATCTATTCAGGGTCTTCTTCAAGGAAATACTTCCCACATAGGCTCATTTTAGACTTACCCAACGATCGACTAAGATCGATCTATCAACATTACGGTTAATTTCCAACCCGACATACGATTCTCATCGTTCTAATAATCCATCAAGTAAATTTCCAATGATTCAATTTCTATTTCAATCCTTCGTACGCACACGAACCCATAAGCCAAGGCTAACTATTCAAGGGTCATCGATTCCGATAGTCTTAACATAACTATGGAATCATACTATTCGGTCTGTATGACAAAGTCACGCCTATATCATAATCCAACAGTCACATATACCGATATTATCCAACACGTTTGCAATTTCCCAATCACATTTGTTTCATCAATCATCAAACTATCTTACGGGCATTCTTAAATCTCATGCAACAAGGGTCGAGTAGTTTATTCCATTCAATCCAAAAATTCATGCATCAACAAACCATTCTCTATACAACACAAATATTCAGGATTGCTACTTGTTACTGTTCTGGTATAATTCAACTCCTCCGTATACATTCACATATGCAACGACTATCCTTTGGTGATCAAGATGGATTAACATCTCTTATACCTTAGGGTTAAGGCACATATTTCTAATATTCTTTGGGTCACCGACAACATTTTCAAACTTTCAGCTTTGCAACCAACTTTGTATTAGCCACATATGATTTGCATCCAACCAATCGAAATTAACATTTAAATGTTCTAAGCCATAACATTCTCTAACCAAATTCATTTACCCATAGCATACTAACTGTCTTTACTAGTCTGAGTCATCACTCGACTAAACAATTTCTAACTAAGCCACCCGTTACAATTTTCGAAAATCTCGCTACCCAACATAACATTACCGTCAAGGGACACTCGAGTCATCTAACCACAATACATGACTCCCAGCTAAGTCTCGGCACTACCCAGTATCCACAGATAGTCTTCTTGCTATCCTATGGAAAGGGTCAACATACATCTCGTTCTGAGGTGGTAGAGGCAATATACCACTCAGAAACGAAGCCATCCTTAAATAATACCATTCCAATTCTATTCCGGACATTCGTAATCTATGATGATCACAACACTTAGCCAACATCTCGGGGTCTCAATATCACAAGCCAATATTCTTAGGGTCTCAAAAGTACTAGCCATCACCCCTAGTCGACTCACCAGTTATGTCGAACTCATCCATCAATTATTTCATTCCCAATTCTTTCCCAACATCACATGCAATCCTCAACTTGTTACAGTATACCCAGCCACTTTTCTTTATTCCCAAAATTCCAAACAGCATTCACAACATAGCACACTATGGCATCGAGTCATTGTTGGGTTATTTGTGTCCAAACCAACAACAATCAATCATTCGGGGGCATCACAATGTATATAGACTTATTGTATGGAACATCCAGTGAGCAGCCAAGAGGGTCAATGAACTTTCAGACACGAACAATGTAAGGATGATTACATAACAACAACAGCATAATCGCGGAAGCAATTTTTGATTTAATCGCCGAAGCAATGTTGAGTGTTTGCGGAAGCAACTTTGGTTAATCGTCGATGCAACTTTGATTTGAAACGAATCAAAGAAGAGACCAAGGACGTAAAGCCGTGCTCTGATACCAATTTGTCATGTCCCGATTCGTGTAGTCATTTATTGACATATTTTATCTCTTGGAATCGATCGTCCTCGCTTGGGCGTGATGCCGTACAAGTATGGTATTGCACTTGTACAAGGCAAAGATGGTACATAGGTGATAATCTTCAAATAGGAATATATTGCAGCGGCAGAAGAAGACAAATTGAAGTTAATGAGGACAATCTTTATTAATGAATAGAAACACATCAGTTCCTTTATAGCGGCAGAGATAAAAGGATAACTTGAAGTCACACAGAGATATATAGAACTTTATTCTCTTTATTGATAATTGAAGAAGAGTACAAGACTTGTATTAAAGTACAATGCTTACAACACATCTCACTTTACATTGAAAGCCAACTGAACAATGCTATACAGCTTACATTTGATACTTGGATACATTGGATACAACTCGATATACCAACTTGGCTTACAACTCAATGGTACAACTGATTACAATGTTCCATATATTATGCCTTTTATAAACAGAAGACATCATCTTGAACAAGGAGAGCTTCTGTATGCCCAACAAATCTTCGATGCCGCGGAGCCGATCAATCCAATCTTCGTGTACAGAATATCTCAAGCACGAGCACCTGCCACAAAACGTGGGTCAGCACATCATCTATGTACTGGCGAGCAGAATCCAACCCACTCACCTAAACCAACACTAACTGGTCGATTTTAGCAAGCATTTAATAGAATGATCTTTCTACTTGGGGCTAGCATCAGTTTACAGTTCATGGGCAATCATCATAGTGAAGCATGTAAACATATTCTTAGCAACATTCATGTGGACATATCATTATAGCATTCTTGGTATTATCATGCAAAGGCATCATTGAGGCATCGTTAACATTAACATCTTAAACATGTTATGACAATTCTCACTTCAAGCATCTATTAACATGTACGTTATATTTAAGCAGTGTTCATAGCAAAGCATCTTTCTAGCATACTGAATTTAACATGTTAAGCAGGTTCTCATAATTGAAAGGCACATAGCATCATTTACTTGGCACGTTAAGCACGCAAGTTAAACCAACACATATATTGAGTATATCATATTTAAGTGATTTCTTACCAATAGCCACCCCCTCGTACCTGTATCAAATACAGGTTAGCAGATATACTTACTCTGCATGCACAAGACATTCATTAGCATGCATCCTGACTACATGGTCACTGGTGTTTAAGCATACGGACGTTGCCATATAGGTCTTCATTGGTAATGCGATGACTCCAGAGAAGGTAGCTCGCCCCAAAGGATACCTCGCAAAACCCGTGCCCCTACTGGCACGCCAATGTTTCCTCCTAGGCCGGATCGGTCGCCCTAACGTCCCGGGATACCGTCCAAGAAAACATATCCCCATCTCTTATGCATAAGTTGTCCTATGACCATGCGAATGCGTGTCCGACTCAATCGTGAACATAAAATACATGGTGAAATATTGTAATAAAGACAACAGTGCATCATCATTCATCTCATTCAAGTCATGTTCAATGACTTATTCATTCCCATCATTACCATCATTTTATTTGGTGATCTCAACGATCCCAAGCCTCATCAATTCTCATTGTTTGTTCTGTTGCAACATTTTTCATTACGTTCCTTCTAAGGAGGAACGACAACATTCATTCATTTCAAAGAGACCTGTAGCATTTCATTCATTTCATAGGAACAATAGCATATTCAATTCTTTTCTCATGTATCATTCATGCAGTATCTCATTACTCAAGTGATTCATTCATTTCATCAACATTAAGCATAAGGGACATTATCGATTCATTCTCAGGCATCATGTTACATTAGCAGTTCCAGTGTGATTCAATCAGCAGTTCAATAGTTCATGTGTTATTCATTCAATGATTTCCAGCATATGCATCTCTATCGATTTAGCAACTAAAGCATCGCATCACAATTATTTAACATTCAAGATAAGAGACATTAGGGACATATTCATAGCATCACGTTATTCCATTTATTAATCATGCAGGAATAAGGAGGAAGGATGACAGTTCCACTTGCCTGCATAAAAGGGTCTTCTTATTCTGGTTACACACATTTCCCCTAACCGTAGCTCCACCAGCGAGCCACGTTTAATCCGTCTAGCCGGCTCAGAGAGACTGCATCAGTCTCAACACTATTGATTCCCAACATAAGTCATCCAACATTCTGATCCCATCCAACAAGCCAACCAAATGCCTCGCACGGAGTAGGGCATTACACACATTACATATATCATATATCTATACATTACCTATATACATACACAACTATTTAACCTTATCAACCTAACCTCAGATATCAACATTCAAAACCTAACATCTCAGGATAATTCAATAACCCAAACTCTCAAAACACAACATGCAACCCATATACTCATGCCAAGCCAAAACAAGGCTGCCAACCTTCCTTGCCACTACTGTAGCCTACTACTACTACCTTGCTAATGCTAATCAAGCCAAGCCTGCACTGCCTAATGTAGCTGCTAGGCTACTGCTACTCCTAAAGCTACTGCTATTGCTCCTACTCATACTAATCACACTGCTGCAACCTCACTAAACTAACTCACCAAGACACATCATGATAGTAATTGATACTATATCTAACCAATGCTAACAGTATCCTAACCCCTGGTACCACAATGCCCATGGCTGTAGGCCTAAGGCTAAGGTAGCCAACTGCTATACCATTGACCAAGCTTGAGCCACCCACTGCTCTACTATGCCTGGTGTATTTGCAAGCTGCTGCAACTGCTGCTAAGGCTCTGTAAATGCAAAGCCAAGGCAGGGCAAAGCATTGCCTGCTGCTGCAACTGCAATGCAGGGCAAGCATTGCCTGCTGCTGCAATTGCAATGCAGGGCAAGCATTGCCTGCTGGTACCTCTTCCCAATCAAGTCCCAGGAACTAACCCTCAGGATCCAACCCAATACCAATACAACCCTCGAAATCAAGCTTAACTGATACCATATCATGTATTCATATACAACAACATATATACACATAGGCTAAGGTATTTGTACATGCATTTATACATCATCATTCATGCATATATATTCATTCATACATTCATATATGCATACATACATACATACATACATACATACATACATACATACATACATACATACATACATACGTACATACATACATACATACATACATACATATATTAGCATACTTGCATTCTACATTACCTTTATTCATGCTTATTCATGTCATCATGCATCCATACATATATACCTTCATGCATTCATTCAACAACATCATTAACTAGCATATTTGCCAATCATTATGAAATCAACATGCATACATACATGGGTGTGTGTGTATCATAATCTAACATATGTGTTCACAGATTTGAGGATTAGATGGGTGTGAGTATGTATAGGAGAACACCATGTTCTCAGGTATTCAAGAACAGTGATTGTGGGTAAATCTCAACAATGTGTGTTAGTGTGAAGGAGTAGAGGAAATCAATGGCAAATGTGGCAGGATTTGAATCTTTGAATGTGTGTGTGTCTGTGCAAGTGACTGGAATTCAGTGAATGCATTACAATTTCAGTTAACCCAAATCAATATTCCAATAATCCCACACAAACACATGTTTAAACACTATCAAATTATCATTAGTTAGCAATTCAAAACCCCAAAACCCAATACCAAGTTCCAGTCAGACTGTGCAATATCAGAAACAATGAGTGTGACAGTTGACATTGGGAGAACCTCAAATTTGATTTCAAACAACCTCTCGAAATTGTAATACCACTTCAACCCAACCCCCAACACTAACCCAGGTCAACTAACTACATCAACACATAAGTTATCAGTAAATAAAATGGATTAACACATATGAATTTCTCAAAATAAAACTACATTTCAAAACTGTCAAACTGGAAAATTAATCAGTCCATACATATGTAGATTCAAAACCAATCGAAAACCCAATTAAACCCTGTAAATGCCAAATGTGAATGTTCCCACATGAAGTATGTGTCAACGTGTGTCAAGGAAGTCATTCGTGTCCAGAAAAATAGACACGAGCGTGTCCAAAAACTGAATCGAAACAGTGTCTGAAATAGGATTTCCCAGTCCTCGTGCACGCGTGCACATGGTTCTATCACACGACACAGGCCACGCGGAGATACGTGGTCGTGCACACGTGTTCGTCTAGGCTAGGGAAACGTGTCCAAGTGCCTATCCCGTGTCTACGTGGTGTCTACGTGTCGATACGAGACCGTATCAGACGTGATTCTCGCGCGCGCTCGTGTCAGGCTACGACCAGTGCGAGGAGGAGAACTCCTCGCTCACTGTACCAACCCACCCCAAATTTTGGAAGGATGGTGGCAGAGGTTGCCCCGACCTCTGTGCCAAAAATTGGGTCTTGAAAGTTCGTGTTATGTCCTACAGAAGTGTCAGGCAGTAGGAGACTGCACGGCATGTGCTGCGAGCGTGTTCGTGTCCTGTTTGGACACGGACACGGCTCAAAAATCAACTCAGTCCATGGGGAAAATAGTAAACACATATAAATTAATATTTCCATTCAAATACTTTTCAAAAATAGCAAATAAATTCCTTTTGTGATATTTCATCGAACACCTATACGTACACTATGACACGTGTCCGATACAGACACCAAACGGACACGAAATAGAACCAAACTTCAGGGACAGCTAAGACACTCCTAGATCTAGCCCTAAATGTAAAGAAAACAGAATATTAATACAATTTGAGGAGTTTTACCTATAGGTGCAAATAGCATGATAAAGCTCCAAATGAGGGATTCCTCCTTGATAGCCAATGCTCCCAAATTGTCCCAAGACAGGGATTACTCTCCATACACAGGAAATATAAGGGTATTAGGCTCTAATGCAAGAAACTAGAGTAGAAAAGGATTTAAAATGGAGAATCTATGGAATGGGGAAGAATAGACAAACCTTTCTTTTTTCTATGTGCTCTTTTAATACAAAAGAGGCAAGAACTAATTAGGAGATTATTTATAGGGAAGGGAATGACCTAGTGGCTGGTCATAAAGGAAAGAATTAGGATTAGGGTTTCACTAATGGGCTATAGGCCAAGTTGCACTAGCTTACTAGCTCAAGTCCTTAGCCTTTGGTCCAATGCAAAAATCTTCCTATTCTCTTCATGAAACTTAGCCAACTTAAGTCAACCAAGACCAACTTGAGTTAGATTAGGGTCCATACCATGTTAACTAAGTCACCAAAGTCAAAGTCAAAATCTAGGACAGTCTCTTAAGTCACAGTTAGTCAAAAGTCAAATTAACCATCACCAATGTAATAATTCATAAAATAATTCAAGGAGACCAAATGACCAAAATACCCTCATGCTCAAAAGTAGAAATAAATTATCCTAATGACATGGTCAGGCTCTAGGTCAGACAGTCTCTCAGGTTACACTAGCAAGGCATCAAAATCACAAGCCATGACTTAAAAAAGTTTTAAATTAATTAAAAATCACCAAAAATCATAATATGAATTAAATATCAATAAATTATAATTATAATTATAAAATTTCAAAATTACTCTCATCTGAAAAAATGGGTGTTACAAGATACACGTTTTATATCACATTTCTGAAAGAGTTTACATCATAGCCTGGGTACCAAGTTAAGATTTAGTACGGCCTACCACCCACAGACGGACGGGCAATCAGAAAGAACAATTTAGACTTTAGAATATATGTTACGAGCTTGTACCCTAGATTTTGGAGGATCTCGGGAGTGTCACATTCACTTAGTCGAATTCTCGTATAACAACAGTTATCAAGCCAGTATCCAGATGGCGCCATTCGAAGCACTATATGGTAAGAAGTGCAGGTCGCCACTGGCATGGGATGATATTGGGGAGAGAAAGATGTTAGGCCCAAAAATGATTGTTCAGAGGTTGAAGTGGTTAAGGGGATTAGAAAGCGACTTCGAGTTGCGCAAGATCAACATCGTCATTGGGCAGACCAACATTATAGGCCGCTAGAATTTTCTGTTGGGGACCACGTGCTCTTACGGATCTCACCTATCCGTAGGGTCATTAGATTTGGCGTTCGCAGGAAGTTGAGTCCACGATACGTGGGCCCATTTGTTATCCTCGATAAGGTAGGCGATGTTGCTTATCGTTTGTCCCTTCCACCTTCGTTACGCGAGGTACATGATATGTTTTATGTATCTCAGTTGCGAAGGTATGTATCGGACCCAAGCCATATCCTCGATCATTCTGAGCTAGTTGTTGGTACCAACCTGTCTTACAAGGAGCAGCATGTGTCCATTTTAGACCGAAGGGGAAGATACTCAAGAACCAAACAATTAGCCTTGTCCGTGTTGCTTGGGGTCATCACTCCTTAGGAGAGTCAACATAGAAACGTGAGGATGATATCCGATCAAGGTATCCGCACATATTTGACTCACAAGGTATATTCCTTTTCGTATACCTTGATTGTCTTAATTCCTCATGCTTATCACCCTATGAGTATAAATTGCTTGATGTTGTCGATTGATAAATATAGATATATTACTTGCTAGTTGATATTGTAAAATGACTGCATGCTCGCTAAAATTGCTTGTACTTGGATTAGTTTAGCTCTGATATTTCTATCCTGCTTGGATTTGAAATTCCGATGACAAAATTTTTCTAAGGAGGGCAGAGATGTCACTCCCCGTTCCAGAAATACGTATTTTTATACATATACTGCTTGAAGGTATTTATTGAATGCTTATCATACATTTATTCTGTAATTTCATGCTAATTAATTTTTCTGTATTTTATTTTTTGCTTTTACTTCAGCTCTGGGTTTATTTTTTTCATGTTGAGCCAACTTGGTTTAGCTCGGTTCATCATGATAAGGGGTGGATGGCCTAGATCTTGTAGGAAGGAATGGGTGGTGGATTTTGACTTGGGCTTGATATTTATATCCTTTTTACTTTTCTCTCTCTTCATTACTCTCATTTACTTCTTTTTCACCCTCCATTACTCTCCCACCAACCTAGAGAGATTAGGCAAGTACAACTTACTTCATGATGGGTCTCAAGTTTTATTGTTTCATTCTCTTCCTTACTTGATTCTAAGTCTCTTTAGAACTTAGAGTTTTTGGTTTTCATGGGTGTATTTTTGTAGATCTAAGCTTATGTTACTTTCGATTCTTCTTGGTTTTGACCTATCAAACTTCTGTGTTTTCAAAATCTAGTTGTTCTATGTTGTAGTGAATTTCATTCTACCCTATTTTGACCTATGGAAGTCCAGATTTGGGCTTGAATTGAGGGTTGGAAATTCTGGGAACCCCCAACTTCCCAGGTTCTTCTTCTCGGAAAAGTTGGAGAAGAAGAACAGTGCCTCCCGTATGGCCTTTCATGCGGCTCCTTTTTGGCCGCATAGGCACTCCAGTCTTCATGCGGCTCCTCTTTGGCCGCATAGGCACTCCAGTCTTCATGCGGCTCCACTTTAGCCGCATGACTTTGGTTGAGCTGCTTGCCGCATGGCCCCTGTCCCCCTTAGCCGTATGGCTCTCAGCTGCTTGCCGCATGGGATCCTGACTTACTCTGGCCGCATGGGATCCTGACTTACTCTGGCCGCATGGCTCTCAGCTGCTTGTCGCATGGGATCCTGACTTACTCTGGCCGCATGGGTTCCTGACTTACTCTGGACGAATAGGATCCTGACTTACTCTGGCCGCATGGGATCCTGATTTACTCTGGCCGCATGGGATCCTGACTTACTCTGGCCGCATAGATGGGTACCCACTTACCCTGTCGCATAGATGGGCATCCATCTACTGCCGCCTTTTGGACTGTTTCTTGTCCCGAAGTGACATTTATTGTTACCTTGAATAATGATTGATCATGTGTTCCTAGTTGAAACTAGAAGACAGGTTAGTCGTCTTATTGAATTGAATGAGACACGTTCATGTATGAACCATGAACCATTGCGATCGACTAGCCGATTCGAACATTAGCATATGGACACATGTTGACTTCCAGTTTCCTGCAAAAACAGCATGTGTACCTTATGGTCAAGGCATGATTATTCCATGGCTAGGTTTGATTGTTGCATTACGCTATGTAAGACCTACAACCTAGCCGCACGGGCATCGTTGTAGAGTTATGCATATCGTACTCTGTACGGGAGTACTCATTCAGAATGATCATGATCCACGGCATGAGATTTCAATTAACATAGGGTCTATTAAGCTAAATAAAATAACTATTGTATGGAGAGAATGGATTCTCGAGTTCTTTCATGACAGGCATCTCGGGACAATTAGTGTCCCGACATGCCGGCTGGTTCCCACAGATACTGCAAATCTGCCGTACGGGTAGGGAGTGGTATCTGTTTATATTTATTATATATTGATGACGGACGTCCCGCTGGGATACGTCTAATTCATGATTGGCACAATTGATTATTGGATAGACTAACCTTGCTTGTACATTGTAAGAACTGAGGAATCCCTTATTGCATGTTTCCAAGACAACTTGGAACTCACAGTAGCAAGCCGTAGTAGTTGCATGGCCGTTTAAATTGGTTTATTTGTGTACTGTACCTACTCTGTTAACTATTGATATGAGCAGAATGTCAGGACATGACGGGTCAACTTCTGTCCTTATTTGGTTGGGAAATTGGCTTGAAGTGTCGTTATGTTGTGCGAACCCCAGTAGCAAGCATAAATCTAATTGTCATATTCTTAAACTCTTATCACTGGTTCTAATTCCTCATATTGTGCTTCCTTGCGGTACTTGCTATTAAAGGTCTAACCTCTCTGGTTTTGTATGGCCAGATTTAGAGCCAGCTTCCGAGGACTCAACTTACTTCCACCTCCAAGATGGTCATACTAGAGGAATGATCGCAGGAGGACACGAGTGGGTTCCTTGCTTCCATGCTCGTTTTACTACTTAGTTTACTTATTGCCGTTTGGCACCGACATGTTAGTCGGACTGTCTTGTACTTACCTTTACATAATTATAACTAAGTCAGACTACAGCTGATAACAATTGTGTATACCTTGCTATATCATCTGGCTATGTTTTGTACAGCCAGATCTCAAGAACATTTTGACTGAGCGTTTGGGACGCCTTACCGTTTTATCTTACATGTTCTCTATTATTGCTTCTTGTTTGAATGATTGAGACAATAGATGTTGATTGACCATAGTGAGACTTTTATGTAGTACGCACCCCCTCGTCGTTAGACAGCATTGATCGTATTATACGGTATTCTTCTACCCGTAATACGTAGCTGGCTAAGTCATTACTCCGCTCTTCGGTATTCCGGTTCTGGGACGTGACAGAAATCATCAAGCATAAATGTGGCCTGAATTTGGTGTAAAGTTAGTTTAACAATAAAATTTGGTGTAAAGCCATTTATTTCTCTTCTTTCCTAAAAAAAAGCCGATACATTTAATTAAAACTCTTAAATAACGTCCTAATTTAATTATAATTACAATTTTAACAATTTTTATATTTTTACTGTAAAATTTAAAAAAAAAACTTACTTTGTTTTACTAAACCTAGATGTTTAGGGTTTAACAAAAACGGAAAGAGAAACCTTAATCGAACAATTAGGACCATCCAACTACTTTGGGTTCAGGTCGGTGGTTGATACCATGCAGGATAATGCTAGGGTTACAATCAAATGGGGTTATAATTCTTTACAATCGCCATATGGCGTTTGTCAAGTCCCCTCTTCATGTGCGAGGTAGGGCGACCAATTAACAACCGCCACTTCGCAGTTGTAAAGAATTACAATCCGATTGGATTGTAATTCTCATATTATTGTATTAGGAATAGGCCCTAATTATGAGTTGTGACATAGACAACAATCCATGCAAGACACAATCAATGGATGTCCCATTTCTTTTTGTAGCTTTGGAGGTTGCATCTATGGTGGATTGAGTGGAAAGCCACTCCCATCTCCAGTGGCGGAGCATAAGCTGGGCTGACCTAGGCTTATTTGTTTACTTTTACTTAGAAGCTAATAAAATATTATTACATGTAACAACAAGTAATAGTCTGAGTTTAATTGGTAGAGTTGTTGGGTGTAGTATGTTGATTGAGTTTATTTGGCATATCCATGATTCAATTCTTGTAGGTGGTGTGGATATTCTTTTTTCTTTTTTGAGTTTATCTCATGAATTTTTTTCATCCCTACACTTTCAGCTCCCCCTAAAAAAATTACATGCTCCTCCCTTGCTCATCTCATGCTACAAGTTTTACAAAAAGTGAGGACTAGAAGCAGTTAATGATCACGATGATACATGCATGAAGAATAGCGAGGTGAGTCATACCCGTGTTTTATGAAGCATCTGTTACAGTAGTCAGCTTCGTGGATAACTAGGAGGTGTGTTACGGATATGGATAATACAAGAATCAGACATTTCGACACATACATGGTATCGACTTTAGTGTCTAATGCTATGTTTGGGAAGGAAGAAAATTGGAGGGAAGGGAGAATTTGAGGGAAAAGTGGGTGGAAAATTAAAAGTTGTTATGTTTGGAAAGAGGGAAAGGAAAATGGAGAAGAGGAATTTGGGAGAAAAATTTATGTAGGCCCCATCCAAAAAAATTTCTCCCAAGAATGGAAGGAAAATAAACACACAAGAGAAAATCTTGGTAAATTTACCCAACTACCCTTCATTTGATTTGTTGCATTTTTTATGTTGAGAAAATCAAAGGTTAAATAGTAATTTTATCTATGTTCCACAAAAAATAAAAAAATTAATTATTTACTTTCCTTTCATTACTTTTTTGTCATCCAAACAAAGAAAGGTAAAATTTATTTTTCTTCCCCTCCATTTTTATTCCTCTCAAAATTTTCTTTTCCTGTATTTTCCTTCCTCTCAAAGTTCCCAAACATAGTGTAAGTGTACATGAGAGTTTTTTGTCGTATGTCTTAATACGGTATTTACATACTACTTATTTTCAGAGTATACATGCCGCTAAACTAGGAGCGAAGGACCAACAGATTTTAAACAAGAGTGTGACAATTGAGTTATTCATACGAAACAAGAAGCTAGACAACGGTGCATTCAATATGGAAAGACGGCTTACAGGCGGCCCACACCTAAGTGGACCCCACCATCACCAATCGGGACCATCGTTTGGCATTCCAACGGTGGAGATCTGTAACCACCACTTTTCTAAAATGAGGGTAATTTTGAACTTTTGTAAAATTGATTATTTAATAATAGGTTTAAATCATGTTATTGATTTATTGGTAAATTTTAGATTATTTTAATAATGTTTAAATTAATATATTGTGATTTTGGTCATTTTCATATTTTAATATTTTAGGAATTTTTATATTTTAATATTGATTTTATAGGATTTGTTAAGTCGGGTTCGATTTTTATCTCGTTACGACTTGTGTTAGTGACCCGGGTAGCTTAGACTCTAGTCGGGACCCCAAGATTAGTTAGACAAGACCCGCAAACCCCACTAATTAAGTTAGTGATATTAGACTAATTCCACTTGCTTAGAATGATTAAATTAGAGACTTAAACTTGACCTTTTTGACCACAAACTTTGTCATGACTTAAGTTGACCCAAAGGAGACTTGTACGGGTATCTTGGACATTTCACATAGGCCTATTAGGGCATGTATGGCCAGCCACCTATAGGGGGAGAGGTGTCCCTCTCTTTCATTTCACACTTGCCTCTTTTTTCTCCCAAATTTGTTCATCCCCAAACTTGAGAGCTTCCCTCTTGATTTTGATCTCCAAATCGCTCCATTCTTCTTCCAATCTTCCATCATTTCTTCTCATTCAACCAAGGAGGATGTGCTAGCAAGGATTGGGAGTAAGGAGCAAGAAAGGGTGTCCATTTTGGAGGAGCTTTCGTGTCGGAACTGTGTCCTTTGAGTGTATCATTGGGATCCCACTCCCAATAGGTATAATCATCTCTCTATTTCAATTTCCCTTGCATTTTAGTTAGATTTGAATCCATAGGTTCCACCCCCATGCATGTACAACCATTAATTATTTTAATTTGAGGCTCTTTGGAGTCCTCTTTCGGAAGTTTGAATAGGTTTGGTGTCCTACTTGTGGAGTTTCCAATATAAGACACCCCATGTGTTTGTGTTTATGCAAATAGGCTATTTTGTGGTTTAATTTCAGTTTTAGGATGGTTAGAATGAGTTTTATTTGGATAGCTACGTTGGTATCCAAGTATCTTGGCCTACATGTGTTTCTTTTGTCCAAACAACCCAAATTCGTTATAATTTTTATCTACGTTTTTAGTAGCCAGAGCAACTTAGAAATGCCATAACTTTTAGCTCATAACTCTGATTAATCTCCTTTTTTTTAAAAGAACCGTATCGAACTTAGCTTTCCAAATATATATTTTAATAAGCCAATTTCGTTCTAGAACTTTCTGTAAAATTATTTGAGTGTCAGCTATACGAAAGACGAACGTGTTTTGGTGTTTTCGCGATTCTGAGAGCTTCCGGACACAAAAATGTGATCCGTTTAAAGTTTCGGAAAGCTAATACGAAGGGCTATAACATACTTTAATCCTATAATTTAGTGAATGCCCAATTGGTATATTATTGGTTTTAGAAGAGTGACTATGCGACATAGGCATTTTGTGTAACCTATGAGCCTAGTATGGATATCATGTGAATGTAGGTATCATAGGTTGTCAAAAATATGTATGATATAGTACATATATGTATATATATATATTATTGTTATGTAATATATGTTAGTATAGTGTGTGTGTGTTTGAATAAGATAAGGATGTGTGTGGTTAGTGGAGAGAAGTGATTTTGATATAGGATATATGCTAGTGTGTGTTTGATGTTGTATATATGGTAGTGTAGTGTATGTATTGTGAAGGTGAGAGAGAGTTGGGAGGATCATGCCATCCTATTTGACTTGAGGCTAGTGTGATTTGTTGAGTGATTTGTGTTTTGGTTAAGTGGTAGTGTGCTTGTATATAGATGTGTGTGGGTGTGTTAGAAGAGAGTGGGTGGATTTGGTATATGTGTTTATGTGTGTGTGTGTTAGTGTTGGAGTGGAGAAGAATTTAGATGTTGTATGTATGGATATGTTAGTATATTAGTGGTTATGTAATTAGAATCTATGTAGATGTTAGAGGTATCTTAGAAGTTAGATAGCGATATCTTATATAAGTTAGATAGTTAGTTGTGTTAGTCTATGTTATTGTTAGTTAAAGATGACACATGTTAGTTGATTAGAGTTAGAGATGGGTATATATGCATATATGTTATGGTTAGATATTAGTTAGTGGATGTTAGTTGTGTTAGGTTTCTAAGTTAGAATTGATGGTTAGAAGTTATATGTTAGAATGTTGTTAGTTGAGGTATTGATTAGATTTTGATATGTTAGATACTTATGATATATTGTTAGTATTAACTAGTGTCTAGATGTTGGAAACCTATAGATAGTTAGTATCCTATCTTAGTATCTTAGGATACTAAGGGTAGGGTCTTAGAATAGTGGGTACCATAGGATAATCAAGTTAGTATCTCAAGGTAAATGAGATTTATCTTTACCTTTAAGGTAAATGAGTTTACCTTATAACCAAGGTAAGGTTCCCCACTAATTCTTCATTCAGGGGGGACTAGCCTCATGACTTCCCACTGGGCGAGAGGTGCACCTAACCCACCTACCCACTCATCAATTATGGTGTTCAGCTGACTTGCACAGAAAGACAGACCCCTATTGATTAGTCATTCAGCGCCCCATCTTTTGACTGTTGTCAACTTATCTTTTTTATGTTCGATTCTACTCTATGTTAGAACATTTCTGTGAATGCTATTCCGATCTAAGTGGTCCTATTCCGTGCCCCGTGCTAGGAAGCATTACTCCTCTTTTCGTTCCAAATTCAAGAATACGACCGATACGATTGATTGGTCTGTGCGCTTCTCTTATTACTTTTTTGTATCCCCCTGTTCCTCGGATACAATTCGATCCTCCGAGCAGGTTTGGATCACTTACAATACACGGCTCTACGAAAGGGTGAGGAGCATTTTCAAGACTTTGTCGAGACGAGAACCTATCCTTTCGACTGAAGAGTCTGTTTTGTCTACTTTATCCATCCCCCTATATCAAAATGATCAAAAAGGCGATGGAATCCCTTCTTATTCCCGTGTTTGATCTTTTCAATCTCTGCCTCGCTTCCATGTGGGCAGAGACCCCTGTAGAGAATGAAGAGGGGTCAAGGTGCTTGCTACGCCCTCTCAAGAGTGCTTCTCGAGGCTCCACTCTCTCCCCTGAATAAGTAAGGCTCCGTTAGCCTGGGCTGAGATGGGGATAAGGAGTAAGGATTGACCAACGTTCTGCCAGACACTGGATAGGGGTTAGCTCTGTAAATGTGTAGAGCCAAGTGTAGTATGGTGTAGTAGTAGGCACTTCTAGGCCCCTTCCCGGCTACTAGATCACCCCAATGCTTCGGGTACTACGGACCCTCTGCCATCCATTACAGCAGAGTCGTTTCATGAGCAGGGGGGCTAAGCACAGTTCTTTGAATCAAACGTTGAATGAAATCGATAATTTTTTAGATATACGAATAATGGATGGTCGATTCATATATTGCTATTGTTTCAATAATAATAATAATATTAGCCCTCGAACTCCCAGTTTATCTCAATTCCGTAATAGCTTATGTAGATCTAGCCGGTTACGGTAAATAACCAAAGAACGAACCAAGGCCGCTAACCAGTCTTCTTTTTCGACTCCTTCTCCTTAGACCAACCCACCCACCTGGCTGACGCCTACTTTCTCTTCTCTTAAGTCTACAACAAGTGGGAGAGGCAGGATTCGAACCTACGTAGAAAACCTCAACAGATTTACAGTCTGTCGCTTTTGACCACTCGGCCACTCTCCCCTTCCCGGGCCGACGCCCCCCTCAATGGGTTCCTGAATAAGAATGATGGCGGGGCCGAGTTGACCTACTATATCCCGCATGTTTCCATCTCGGACGAACCGAGCGGGGCAACGGTAAAAAAAGTAGATCTAATAGAAGGAAATGATCTATAGTCGAAACTAAAACGGATCTGGTTGGAACTTCTTTCTCTATAGTTGAGGAACCATAAGACAAACGGATAGAAAGGTGAATTCATGCGGGCCCGGAGTAAAGGAGTTGGTAGGAGCGGATAAGAAAATGGATAGGAAAAATGAAATAGCTTTCTTTTTTGATGATAACCAATCAACGTTCTATAGAAATAATAGCACTGCGGGCGGGTTGAAACCACCCACATCAATGAAACATTGATTCATCAATGAAGGGGTTCAACTACTCAACTCTTCTTTCTCGGGCCGGAAATGAGCTAGCATTAAAGGAGGAGCCTCGCCCAGGAGACCTTCTCGCCGGTTGCCAAACTCAGTACTGTTCGAGTTTGACTCTCCCTCGCTGTACATCGTCATTGGCCATTGCATCAGCTAGATATTAAGAATGCCTTTCTTAATGGTGAGGTGATCTGACCGAGACTGTCTATATGCAGCAAACCCCGGGTCTGAGAGTGCTGGGGAGTCTCTCGTGTGTCATCTCCGGAAATCTATCTATGGTCTCATCTCCTCGAGCTTGGTTTGACAAGTTCAGTCAGGTCGTTTAGTAGATTGGTTTTACTCGGAGTGCAGCTGACTCTTCTCTCTTTATTCACCGTCGGACTCAGGGTATGGTTGTTCTTCTGGTCTATGTGGATGATATTGTCATTACTGGAGATGATCATGCTGGTATTGCCAAGGTCCATCTAATGCGTTTCTCGCCAAGACTCACTTGACGTTGGGCGATGACGTTCCGACTAATGTGTGTTCCTTCTCCTGGGAATGGGACTTATGAAATGTCTGATCTTTGTTATTGGGCAATTCGCCTTCTTAAGGGACTTCTTCCCCGCTAGCTAGCGGGCCAAAGCAACCCCGGGCCCCCGGAGGGGTCACTACTAAAGTACGATACCTAAGAGATAGGGGAGCACTCCGTGCTTTGAGAAGTTATTGGCTATCAAATAAAAGAAAGTCAATAGTTGCAGGATGTTTTTTGGCTCCGTTGCGTTGACTGCTCTCTGATCTCGGTTTTCCGTCATAGGTATATCCTCGGCATCTGCTATTGTCTCCCCTGCCATTCCAACTCCGCCTCCGACTGATGAGTTGGTGCGAAAGTGGTTCCTTATCTTTTAGGTCTTTTCTGTTGATATGTATATCCTCGTCCTCTGTCTTAGTCGCTCAGACGTCCCAGTCTGCTGTTTTTTCCTGGCCTTTTCTAGGACAAGGGTATTTCTATCATTTCCTAAATTGAGTCTATTCTTTTTTTCTTTTAATATGATGGTTGTAACTATTAGTAGTCTAATTAATCATTAGTCATGGTAGACCTCATTTAATTTGACTTGACCAACTAGTTGATAAATTAGACTCTATTCATGGTTAGGTTGAACACAAGTCTTAATTAGAGCCAAAACACTTAGCCTACTTAAGGACCCACTTAATACTAAGTGTAATGAAAGGATTAGGGCTAGTCTAGAGCCTATTTAACCCCCATTTCATCTAAAATAGCAGCCACCATAAATTAGGGTTTCCATCCTTTTCTCCATTCCAAACTTCCCCAAATTTCTTCCTCCTTCCTCCATTGTTTGGGCAAAAGCCCCCATGGAGCTCAAGGAGGCTAGGAGAAGGCTCTAGCAAGGACTTGAAGGCTCTATCTCCATCCATTTTCTCTATTTTCGTGCAACTTGGTAGAGGCTCCTTCCTACATAGGTATAACTCCCTAAACTTGCATTTCTATGGTTCAAATCTTTGCATTCATATAGGAGACCCACCCCATGACTCATAGGAAGTAGTTTGAGGTCCTAGTGAGCCAATTTGTGAAGGTTACAAGAAGTTTAGTGTCTATTTGTAGGAGACTTCGAAATGTGACCCCCAAGTGTTTGCTAGAATGCCTAATAGATTATTTTGACCTTGTAATCAGTTTTAAGCTTATGTTTGGCTAGGTAGTTCATTAGTTAGGCATTCTAATTAATTTCCTAGTATTTCCTATAAGTATACTTATATATAGGTATGTTACATGTGTTAGAGGATGTGTGTGGGATGGGACTGATGTATGCAGTTATGGCTTGGCATTTGGCCTGTGTTCAGAACTTGTGAGGGGCTTGGCAATGTGCCAATGGTTCAGGGAGTGTGTAAGTGAGGGGTCGGGCAGCAGGGGATATTCTCCTTGGCATGGCCTCATGTCACTTGTTAGAAATTTCAGATTCCGCAGTCAACCCCAGTTTTAGGATAAACCACTAATGTTCAGTCCTATCACATGCTTGTTTTCCCCATTTGGTATCACTATAGGTTCATTTGTATTAATGATGATGATGATGATGGACAGGTGATGGATTGAGTATGGGCAATTGGTCGAGCAGCCAGAGCATGACCCTTGGCAGGCAACCCTCTTGCCCTGCCTTGGTTTGGTATAGCCTTGACTTTGTGTTGTGTGTAAGGTAAATATGGTATTACAGAATTCAGGAGGGTAATAGGTAATAGGAGTTAGTGTCCAGTATAGTGAATTGTTTGGGGGCTGATACATGGTATCAGTCGAGTTGGTTGGTGTTAGTATTAGAGGGTTAGTGATTAGAGGGGCTTGGGTTGGCCACTTGGCCATTGGCCCTGTGTGCTCGAGAGAAGGACACTTGGTGTGCCTATGGGGGGATCAGTTTAGTGATGGTGAGTTCGTGAGTGAGAGGTAATTGTGTTCAAATTCAGTGAAGGGGGGTCGAGTTGACTCTGTACATGAAGCAGAGGATGGCCCTCCCTGCAGGGCTTGCAACAGTAGCATTTGGCCACTTGAGCTTAGGAGTTTTACCATTAGTTATATTAGTTTTACAGTACAGGTTATCTTAGAGTTTAGGATTTGTTTCAAGGATTTGGAAATTGGTTTAGATTAAGGATTGAGTGTCAGAGTGTTGGTAGCAGTCAAGTGGACTGATACTTGAGTTTCACTCAGTGATACATATCCATAGGATACAATGTATATGTAATATGGGAGTATTAGGATAAGTTCTATCTATATACATATGCATGAATGTTTATAGATATGTATTAATTTGAATGTATGCATGTAAGTGAGGAAGGACAAGGATTTGAGAAAGAAAATTCAGTTGGTGGTTGGTAACAGTAGCAAAGGTTAGAGAGTGTGTTAAACATGTATGTATATAAATTAGTGTCATCTATCCTTGTATACATGTATATGTATTAATAGGCTACATGTGTTGTATGTATGTTATCTATAAATTAGAGTATCTTGTATATACATATAGTGATTCCTTAGGAATGTGTTTCAGTTGGGCCATTTGGCCTGTGCTTTAGGAGCAATCAAGTGCATGGGCCTTTTGGCACTACAGATGGAGGGTTAACCCCTCTCGACTGTTACTGACAGTGAGGCGTTAGCCATTCCATGTGTCAGTGATGATAAGGGGTCGGGTTGGCTTTGGCCATAGGCCTATGTATCTCAGGTTTCATTTAGGATTTTGGGTAAGAATGAGAGGACAGGGCAGTGGCAGGAAGCAGGGGATCCTGTCCCTTGCAAGGCCATTTGGCCTACTACAAGCATGCAGCAGTAGCAGGAGCTACAGGAACCTTGGTGAGTATCAGTTAGATACTCACTGAGATTGAGTGTTGGCCAATGGGCCATTGGTTCATGACATTTAGCCATATGCATGTATTAGTTAACTTTAGTGACAGTCCATTTCAGTTAGTGTTCAATCCCATTTCATTTTTCCTTCACTAGTTGTTCAGTCCCCCTTTGTTTGTATCAGTCCACATTTCCATAATGGTTAAGTTTAGTCTTGGATATAAATGGATATGTATCAGCCTTGAAATTTATTAGTTCAGTCCCCTGCACCTAATTTAGTTTAGCTATCATATGTTCAGTCCCCAACCTATCTATAGTATCAGTCCCAGCATCCCATGTCAGTACCTTTGTTTTAGTTTAGTTTTTGCATCAGTTCAGGAATGTCATTCATCAGTTTTGATGATTCAGTCCATGTTCATATCTGGGACTCCAGATTTCTATATGGTTCCAGATTTCAAGTTTAGTTCATGTCTTATACCATCTGGTACTTACCAGTTTCCCCAAATTGTAGTATCAGTCCTAATTCACTAAGGTTTAGTCCATTAGTATCCTAGTATCCTAAATTTTGTGTGTGTGTGAGAGTAGCTAGAGTTGTTTGTGAGTGAGTGTCTTGAAGTGTCATGTGATAGGTTAGTAGAGTTGAGTGCACCTCAGTTGCACTAAGGTGCCCAGGCCAGTGTGGCCTTGGCTTGGCTTGCTATTGTCAAGTACAGGACATAGGCTATGAGAGTATCGGAAATTACAAGCTAATATGGGAGCAGGACACACCAGTGAAGAAGGAGATTTAGGATGGGTGTTCAGTCAGTTGGGCTGGACCAATATGGAAAAAAATTTGAACTGACAGTGAAGGGTAGACATGGATATGGGTATGAGGGTATGTACCTGTTGTTGCAGCAGCAACAGATATAGAGAAATAAAAGTAAGGGGTGTTAGACTGTGGGCATTATGATGGCAGCAGGGTATTAGTACAGGAGTTTGGCAGCAGGGCAGAAAGAGAGAGAGAGCTTGAATGGGTTAGAGGGAGAGAGTGTGGGTGTGTGTTAGATAGATAAGAGTTTGGCTTTAGACTGAATGTTAGGGAGCTTAACATATGTAACCTGGGAAAAATGTGACAAGGAAGTAGGTTCAGTGGGACTGAACTGTAATAAGAGAGGAGTTGAATAAGGAATTGAAGGTATAGGGTTACAGTTGAACCTGGAGTGAAGACTTGGCTTCAGGAGTTCAAGTGTGGTATCAATATGGGGGGATAAGGCTTGTAGCTTGAGTACTTGATATATGAATATAGATGTAACATGGGTAATAGGCTATATATGTAAGTACTTTAGTCTAGGGAATATGTATAGTATCATATAGCCCAAAGTAGATACTAATATAGTAGTAGATGTCACGACCCGCTCCCGAATAATCGGACACGAGTCGGACACGCCCAGCCTTCGTCGTTAGACACGACGAAGTAAGCTGTACCAAGCTAGGAAAAACTAACCAGATAAACATGAAAATATAGAATCACAGCATCTAAAAACGTATCCCAGAATGATCACCATAATCCACAAATCTAGATATCATAATGTACGAGTCATCAAGAATGAAATGTACATGAATTCTAAAGACAATATCTAAAAGTAAAGCTAACAGTCTAAACCTGAAACCTCAAGCTAAGCCTCATCCTGCTCAGCTAAATCCTGGGCTCTGGCCCATAGAGTAGAACAATGTCCTGCAAGCATACCTGCAACATATCCTATTCAGGAGCGGAGCAAAGCACAGTTCTAGGTAATGAACAATAACATCATGGTATGGAAAATAAATGATGAAAGAACAAGATAAGAACAAGGTATGTAAAGAACATGAAGAACATGAACTACTGCTATAAAGATACATGAAAGATCATGACTATGTAAAGATGCAGGAAAGATCACGACTATAGCTAAAATCAAGATCAGGATCATGGGAACTAATGTAAGAACAAAATCCTGAACATGTGTGTTATAATTTTGAAATACTTCTATGATATGTGACCGGCTTGGGTAAGATCATGAAAGAGCATGAAAGATCCTGAAAGATCATATAAGGTATGGCTTAGGACCCGCGTGCACTGTGCGAGGCCTAAGCTAAAGATCATGAATAAGTATCCGGGTTTGGTCACATATCTAGAGTATTTTCCCACCCCAAGATGCAAGTAAGATCATGAAAGAACAAGCCAGAAAAGATCATGAACGTGTCGCAGTGTGTCAGCAATAAAGAACAAGAAAATGCACTGATCAAAACCATAGAATGTACTTGCCTTACTCCAGGAAAGTACGAGTAGGTAAAAGAGCTGGATGATCTCCTGTAATTAATGATGTACAAGTAGATCAATTCAAAACTCACTAATTAAACTTCTATCTATCATCTAATTATTAAATAATTTAGCTTAATCCCCCTTGCTAACCCAGACTCAATAATCATCCTATTTACAAAAGTAACAGTTATGATAGTATTTACTAAAAATCTTATTGATTTCTATAAGTCATACTTACTATCATGAATTTTAGAATCTAAATGAAAGAATAGTTTTAGCAAGAAAATAATTTTGGAGTATACTGCTACTCAGATTGGACTTGAAAAACTAAAGTTGTACCATACTCCAATCAAACATATTAAAAATAGGATATCACCACATTTGCAACTCCTAAAGTTAAGTTGATCATTAAATCAACTGATTACTCAATCAACAAAAGAAATACCATTCGGCCAGCACCCTTTTTTTTAGTATCAAACATCTCAGGAAAACAGTTAACTCTTCAAAACTATCCAGCATCAAAACATTGTTTCCTTGTATTGGCCATACCAGAAACTATTAAGATTCCCAGTTGCTAAACCAACATCAGCCCAGCAGATCACCATTTTATCATATAGATAGACTATATTTTAGAATTAAAATTACACAAGAAGAAAAAGATAATCACAAATTAATTTACAAAAATAATAGGAGAAATAATGAGTCTATGCAGAATTTAGCAACGGCTCCGGCATCTACACTACTTTGAACACGGCTGACACGCACTAAACGACTGCCACCAAATCCACACGCACACCACTGATATCTAACGCCTCCCAGGTTCAACAGTTCCAGTCACTGGACGCTCCATGATAAATACGACTTAATCGAGTCGTATCTAACCCGACACACCAACATGATCCCAGCGGACACGAACATAACAGCACGAACACTGGCACAAAATCACAACCAACATTACCCCTTCCCAAAAACAACCAACAGGAAACTAAATATTTGAATTAATTACCTGAATGGAACACAAGAGAACTGGGCTTCAGGATCAACACTTTACTGCTCCCAGTGTTCAACAATTTACTGTCCAGGTATTCATCCAACCATTCCACACAAGATCAGAAAATAAAACATAAGTAAAATTATGATAAATAGGGGTAAACTTCTGAATCTGGATCCTGACCTTCCCGAATCCAGACTCAACCAAGCCAATCTATACTAACAAGAATAGCCTAATATTAAGGATCGACTATTCCAGTCTGTACCCCAAATTTACTGAATTAAGATGACTACAATTTAGACACTCACCGAGTATAGATCGAACTGTTGAAGAACAAAAGACATCGAACTCTGATTGGATCGACACCCGATCTAAACGTCCTGTTGAATCATTCAAACACCCAGATTCGCGAAACTCAAAATAAATTCCTAACAGCATAGATCAAACCGAAATGATAAAAACAACTCACAAATTGAACGTTACTGGACTCAGTGAGTGAGCTCCTATCAGATCCGTCCAGAATCGAGTTCGCACGGATCGATTCCTAGGGGTAAATTCCACGAGAGAGAAGAAAGAATGATCAACACCAAACTTAAAGAACCAAACACAAACGAATTTGAACTCTCGATGAGTATGGATGGCTTACTGTGAATCGACGAAAGAAAGGAAGAACACCAGGATCTACTCGTCGGAAATCTCCTAGCTACTGTTGAGAAGAAGAACGCCACAGTGAGTCGAGCTCCGTCGTGGACGAACAGAGCATCGCCGGAGAAGTCGAACTATGCTAACAAGCCGTACGCCGAGGAATCGGAGAGCTGGTGAAGAAGATCCATCATCTGAGTCGTCGCTGGAGTAGCCAATCCCGTCACTGCCGTCGGAGTAACCGCCTAGGTCGCCGAGCTCAGCCGAGAGAAGAAATCTCGTCGACGAAAGGAACGCTGGGAAGATCGTGGTTCAGGAGAGAGCCACCGCCGTCGTCTGTCGAGGTCTTCAAGGACGAAGCCACCAGTCGCCGTCGCTAGGTCGAAACCCTAGATCGTCGCTCGCGAGAAGAAGAAGCTCAGAAGAAGTGATCGGTGGAGAGAATAAACTTTCTCTCTCCACCACAGAATAAAAAGAAAAAATTGTAGATTTACAATTTACACCCTCCCTTAATTCTATTTACATAAGACCCCTTTCGCCAGTTAGTTTAATCAAAAGGGCCCTTTGCCTTTTCATAATTCCATAATATATTTAAAAACAGTTTTTAAAATAAGGAAAAATGATATAAAAGTTGTTACAACAACTTCCAATTTGTAAAATTGTCAAAAAAATAATTCATTCAATATATTTCCAAATTATGAATTAAAATTAATAACAAGTATATCTTTTATAGAAAATAAATTTTATTTATTTAGGAAAACTGGAATGTGGAGTTACAAATCTCCCCCCTTAAAAAAATTTCGTCCTCGAAATTCAAAGGACCAAAAATCAAAACTCAGCAATCTCAAGGTCCAAACATCAGTCATTTATTGAAAATAGAAATCCACAAAACAGTAATACAATCAAACAAACAAGGTGGGATAGCGCTCCCGCATCTCGTCTTCGCGCTCCCATGTGGACTCTCCCGGAGAGTGGTGTCTCCACATGACACGGACAAGAGGAGTGGTCTGGTTCCGCAGACGCTTCTCCCTCCGATCGAGGATCTCTACTGGCTGCTCCTCATAAGTCAATCTCGGGTCCACCTCCAGCTCAGAATAGTCTACCACATGGCTCGGGTCTGGAATGTATCGTCGAAGCTGAGATATGTGGAAGACGTCATGTACTCCCTCCAAGCTAGCTGGAAGCGCCAGTCGGTACGCCACCTCGCCAATCCGTGTCGTCACGTCAAAAGGTCCGATGAATCTCGGACTGAACTTCCCGCCTCTGCCGAATCTGATGACGCGTCGGTGAGATCTTCAGGAATACTCTGTCTCCAACCTCGAACTCAAGTGTCCGTCTGCTGCTGTCCGTCCAGTGCTTCTGTCGATCCATGGCGCTCTGAGTCTTGAGTCCAAGTACACACAAGAAGTTTGGGATATCACGTTTTGACAAGGATCGAGGATCAAATAGTCACGAAGTGGAAGGAATTTCAATTACAACTTAGAGGGGTAAAATCATGAAGACAACTATTAGGTACGATCAAAAATTGATGGTTTAACACAAGTGGGCTAGGACAAGATAGGAGAACATGGTCAAATAGACATGATTTAAGATTGAAGTTTAGACAAGACACAACGAAGTATGGAATCAAAATCTGGCAACATATAATTTGAGGAAATCAATGATCTAACGATACAATACTAGAAGGTAATTAGCAAGGGTTGATTTGAGGAACGTACGAAATACTCAGGAGATACAGTATCAAATCAGGGTGAATATGCAAGAATTTGTGATTCTCGAAAACCAATAATCATATAAAAAGGGATATAGTTTCCATGGTGTCCGGGAACATATACCCATTCGAAATCACTTCGCCTAGAATCCCTACCCCGCCAGTATATATCTGACTGCAGTGGACTTTCAGCTCTGTGACTCAAATAACAATATGTCACCGAATAATCTGTCAACCTTATCCATTTTCCAACAATCATTGACGAAGCAACCCAAGAGATCAAGGTATGAAGAATATGACAAGTCTCGACAGTACTCGAAAATCTATGATTGTCTGAAATCACTTCAACTTAAAGTTCCTGCCTCGCCAGTGCGCTACTGGCTGCAGTGAACCCTCCGTCTCCATAATCCAGCTAATGGCTGCAGCGCGCAACTGTCATGCCATAGTAAGTCATCGAATAGCCTCTCGACTTTATCCCTAAGAATTTCAAAAGAGTTTCAAGGAATTCAAGATGAGTTTCAATAGTTCAAGTCACGGAAATGGTGAAGTTACCTGACTGTTAGAATACAAGGATTTATTAGGTACTAAAAGACGACAAGGGATTCAATCGGTGAGTACAAAAGGCAACCATGGAGATTTAAAATTTCAGACAGGACGAAGTTTCAAATTATAACATAATTTTAACTGATATCTGGAATGGTAACAAGATTCCATATATGGGACATTATCCCGAAGGGATAACAGAGTCTCGAAGGATGAACAGTAGCAAGGCATCAAATATAAGACAATGTCGCAATATAAGAAATAAATCGCACATTGGAAACGAAGTTCAACAGAATCTCAAGTAACGACAAAATCTCGAACAGATCCTGAATGGGAAATGAAATCTCCAATAGTATACAAAGTCTCATTAGAACTAAAATATCAACAAAATTGCAGATAGAAAGTAATTCTCGAACAAGAAGCAAGGTCATGACTAGTGAGGAGAAATAGGGTATCAAGTAGAGAATAGGAAACAAGCATTGAATGGTGAGTATGAAACAAGCGAAATCTCAAATAGGAAACGAGGTCAAATAAGGCCGTGAACAAAACAAATTCTTGAATAGGAAGCAAAATCTTGAACAAAAGCAAGGTCCCGAATAGGAAACAGGATCTCAAAATCAATAAAGCCTCGAATAGAAAACTGAAATGAGTAGGAAGTAAGATCGAAACAAAGTAGTGGACAACAACTCTCAAATCAAAGTCATGAATGTAAAACAAGTCTCATATAGAGAATGAGTCATAATCCCAAAATAGGAAAAGAAATCTTTAAACTTCCAAGGAATCCTGAACAATGTCCTAAATAAGATGAAGCTTAACAAGGTTTCGAATGACGATCATGGTTTCGAAATGAAATCTCGAGAAGCGATTAAAATCTCAATTAACACGAAGTTTGATAAATGAACAAAATTGCAAATATGAGCCATCACTAGGAAACAAATGAATTTCAAACAATTTATCGATTTGGGATCTGGAACAAGTTTATCTAAGTAGGAAATAATATCTCGAAATAAGTTTCGACATCAACCAAGGTTTCAAAATAGAAACAAGTAGTTTTGAAGAAATGATCTAAATGCTAAAAGGATTTTAAAGAGAGGCTGGATTGCTAATCAGATACATGGTTTTCCCAACCATGCAAAAGAAATCTTCTGTCTTCAATCTGTCTTCAGTATTTCCTCCGGGACTGGAATCACTTCAATCTTCTTCACTGTCCTGACGTAGACTGATCCATGCGGTAATGCTCCATATAGCTGCTGAATCTGAAGAGGCGGGTCCTTCTGCTGCGGTCCTGGTGCTCCTCGTGCTTGTTCTCGGGCAGTGCGATCAACGATCTCCGAACAATCTTTGGCTTGATGGGCAGACGATCCGTAGAATAAGCATAGCCTCCGTCTTTTGCGGCACTCCTCGAAGCGATGTCCTGGATGGCGGCAGGAAGCATAATTGGTCATTGTCTGAATCTGACGATGCGATTGAAGAAACACTGTCCGAGTCTGATGACGCTTTGTGAATCCAAGCTAGTTGTTGTCTTCGTCCTAAGTCTTCATGTCTCTCATGTGCTTCAGCTTCCCATCTTGTTGTATGTGCTACAAGCTGGATCTCCTGGTTGGCGACTTCAATCTTCGGAGGAGTCGGATCCTCACATGCTGAGATGATCTTCAGTAGCGGCTTCAGGTTCTCGATCTGCTCCTCGATGCAAGATATGTGCTCGGTGTCGGAGAAGTCCAAAGGTCTGGAAGTCTGGAAATCAGAAGTCCTTCCTGGCTCGGAGAGTGCATCCACAAGTCTGACTTGGAAAGGATGGCCTGGTTGTCAAGGGACTCTTCAAACGTCTCCGTCAACTACGTACTACCCATGGGGATAGTAGAGTGATAGAAGAGCTCGAAACCTTCAAGTATAGATGGGTCGACTGTCCCGATGTCGCGTGCTTTTGAACAATCTGTAAAACAGAAAACTGTTAAAATAATCTAGACCTACATACAACAAGTGTTCATAGAATATTAAAATACCTGATACACCTGATATACCTGATATACCCTTATTTTTCGATTTTTCCTACGCTGTGATCAAGTTTCCCTAGTGTAATCAAGTCCCCTAATAGTACGCTAAGACCTAGGTACCATTAGGATAGACCTGCATGGGCTACCACTAAAAACATGTCACGACCCGCTCCTGAATAATCGGACACGAGTCGGACACGCCAGCCTTCGTCGTTAGACACGACGAAGTAAGCTGTACCAAGCTAGGAAAAACTAACCAGATAAACATGAAAATATAGAATCACAGCATCTAAAAACGTATCCCAGAATGATCACCATAATCCACAAATCTAGATATCATAATGTACGAGTCATCAAGAATGAAATGTACATGAATTCTAAAGACAATATCTAAAAGTAAAGCTAACAGTCTAAACCTGAAACCTCAAGCTAAGCCTCATCCTGCTCAGCTAAATCCTGGGCTCTGGCCCATAGAGTAGAACAATGTCCTGCAAGCATACCTGCAACATATCCTATTCAGGAGCGGAGCAAAGCACAGTTCTAGGTAATGAACAATAACATCATGGTATGGAAAATAAATGCTGAAAGAACAGGATAAGAACAAGGTATGTAAAGAACATGAAGAACATGAACTACTGCTATAAAGATATATGAAAGATCATGACTATGTAAAGATGCAGGAAAGATCACGACTATAGCTAAAATCAAGATCAGGATCATGGGAACTAATATAAGAACAAAATCCTGAACATATGTGTTATAATTTTGAAATACTTCTATGATATGTGACCGGCTTGGGTAAGATCATGAAAGAGCATGAAAGATCCTGAAAGATCATATAAGGTACGGCTTAGGACCCGCGTGCACTGTGCGAGGCCTAAGCTAAAGATCATGAATAAGTATCTGGGTTTGGTCACATATCTAGAGTATTTCCCCACCCCAAGATGCAAGTAAGATCATGAAAGAACAAGCCAGAAAAGATCATGAACGTGTCGCAGTGTGTCAGCAATAAAGAACAAGAAAATGCACTGATCAAAACCATAGAATGTACTTGCCTTGCTCCAGGAAAGTACGAGTAGGTAAAAGAGCTGGATGATCTCCTGTAATTAATGATGTACAAGTAGATCAATTCAAAACTCACTAATTAAACTTCTATCTATCATCTAATTATTAAATAATTTAGCTTAATCCCCCTTGCTAACCCAGACTCAATAATCATCCTATTTACAAAAGTAACAGTTATGATAGTATTTACTAAAAATCTTATTGATTTCTATAAGTCATACTTACTATCATGAATTTTAGAATCTAAATGAAAGAATAGTTTTAGCAAGAAAATAATTTTGGAGTATACTGCTACTCAGATTGGACTTGAAAAACTAAAGTTGTACCATACTCCAATCAAATATATTAAAAATAGGATATCACCACATTTGCAACTCCTAAAGTTAAGTTGATCATTAAATCAACTGATTACTCAATCAACAAAAGAAATACCATTCGGCCAGCACCCTTTTTTTTTGAGTATCAAACATCTCAGGAAAACAGTTAACTCTTCAAAATTATCCAGCATCAAAACATTGTTTCCTTGTATTGGCCATACCAGAAACTATTAAGATTCCCAGTTGCTAAACCAACATCAGCCCAGCAGATCACCATTTTATCATATAGATAGACTACATTTTAGAATTAAAATTACACAAGAAGAAAAATATAATCACAAATTAATTTACAAAAATAATAGGAGAAATAATGAGTCTATACAGAATTTAGCAATGGCTCCGGCATCTACACTACTTTGAACACGGCTGACACGCACTAAACGACTGCCACCAAATCCACACGCACACCACTGATATCTAACGCCTCCCAGGTTCAACAGTTCCAGTCACTGGACGCTCCATGATAAATACGACTTAATCGAGTCGTATCTAACCCGACACACCAACATGATCCCAGCGGACACGAACATAACAGCACGAACACTGGCACAAAATCACAACCAATATTACCCCTTCCCAAAAACAACCAACAGGAAACTAAATATTTGAATTAATTACCTGAATGGAACACAAGAGAACTGGGCTTCAGGATCAACACTTTACTGCTCCCAGTGTTCAACAATTTACTGTCCAGGTATTCATCCAACCATTCCACACAAGATCAGAAAATAAAACATAAGTAAAATTATGATAAATAGGGGTAAACTTCTAAATCTGGATCCTGACCTTCCCGAATCCAGACTCAACCAAGCCAATCTATACTAACAAGAACAGCCTAATATTAAGGATCGACTATTCCAGTCGGTACCCCAAATTTACTGAATTAAGATGACTACAATTTAGATACTCACCGAGTATAGATCGAACTGTTGAGGAACAAAAGACATCGAACTCTGATTGGATCGACACCCGATCTAAACGTCCTGTTGAATCATTCAAACACCCAGATTCGTGAAACTCAAAATAAATTCCTAACAGCATAGATCAAACCGAAATGATAAAAACAACTCACAAATTGAACGTTACTGGACTCAGTGAGTGAGCTCCTATCAGATCCGTCCAGAATCGAGTTCGCACGGATCGATTCCTAGGGGTAAATTCCACGAGAGAGAAGAAAGAATGATCAACACCAAACTTAAAGAACCAAACACAAACGAATTTGAACTCTCGATGAGTATGGATGGCTTACTGTGAATCGACG
The DNA here is from genome assembly GCA_029216955.1 of Iris pallida. Classification (NCBI taxonomy): domain Eukaryota; kingdom Viridiplantae; phylum Streptophyta; class Magnoliopsida; order Asparagales; family Iridaceae; genus Iris; species Iris pallida. Next base: position 1,244,409 of record JANAVB010038219.1, on the reverse strand, counting down.
AAAGAAAGGAAGAACACCAGGATCTACTCGTCGGAAATCTCCTAGCTATTGTTGAGAAGAAGAACGCCACAGTGAGTCGAGCTCCGTCGTGGACGAACAGAGCATCGCCGGAGAAGCCGAACTATGCTAACAAGCCGTACGCCGAGGAATCGGAGAGCTGGTGAAGAAGATCCATCATCTGAGTCGTCGCTGGAGTAGCCAATCCCGTCACTGCCGTCGGAGTAACCGCCTAGGTCGCCGAGCTCAGCCGAGAGAAGAAATCTCGTCAACGAAAGGAACGCTGGGAAGATCGTGGTTCAGGAGAGAGCCACCGCCGTCGTCTGTCGAGGTCTTCAAGGACGAAGCCACCAGTCGCCGTCGCTAGGTCAAAACCCTAGATCGCCGCTCGCGAGAAGAAGAAGCTCAGAAGAAGTGATCGGTGGAGAGAATAAACTTTCTCTCTCCACCACAGAATAAAAAGGAAAAATTGTAGATTTACAATTTACACCCTCCCTTAATTCTATTTACATAAGACCCCTTCCGCCAGTTAGGTTAATCAAAAGGGCCCTTTACCTTTTCATAATTCCATAATATATTTAAAAACAGTTTTTAAAATAAGGAAAAATGATATAAAAGTTGTTACAACAACTTTCAATTTGTAAAATTGTCAAAAAAATAATTCATTCAATATATTTCCAAATTATAAATTAAAATTAATAACAAGTATATCTTTTATAGAAAATAAATTTTATTTATTTAGGAAAACTGGGAGGTAGAGTTACAGTAGACATCATGAGTATGCATATATATATGGCCAAGGGTTCACTAATTCAAGGAGCCTAGGTAAAATAGGTAGATGCACCTGAATAATGTATTAGAGTAGGGCTATATATCTTATATTTTAGATACTAATGTTAGATAGCTGGATTAGTTAGAACTTGGCTTGATAGGCCTAGTAGACTCATAGACTTGTTATTGACTGAACCATAGACTAGTTGACTGGAGTTGACTAGTTTGACTAGACTGTTGACCCAGAGTTGACCAAGTTTGACCTTGACCTAGTTTGACCTAGACAGTTGACTAGGTTTGACTTAGAGTTGACTTTGACCTAAATTAACCTAGAAATCATGTAGATTATATCGTAAACTTCATTTACCTTATTTTAAACATATTATAACCTATACTGTTCTATTTAGGACATTGTGACTCCGGTGCAGACATCTGACATTACACTACTCTTTTCAGAGTATCAGGCGAGTACATTCTCTGATAGTTCTCTCATTTATTTGTCAATTACTGTACTTCAGTTCTAGTTAGCTGTATGTGATTCTCTGTTACAACATGTATAGATATTCTGGATTCATGTATGTGACACACATACCATATTGTCTGGCCTATATTACTGGTATCATCATGTCTGGCTTCTATTACTGGAATCATCTACTGAAATCACCCTGGAATCACTTGCTGGTATCATCATGTTGGCTGGACTCATCTTAATTTTTGTGTCGTATTCTGGAATCACTTGTACTTGCTGGGAGGGGAAATACTTGAGTAAGACATGTAGACATACCCCAAATCTGGAATCTCCCTACTGGAATCTACTGGAAGCATAGCCATCTCTCGCCTGATCGGTAAGAGATGTGCCTGATACCTACAGCCGTTTACATGTCGATCTCGTTAATTTAAAACACACTGTTAGAGTATAGGCTGGACTCACCCTGGAATCATTGATCACTATGACTGGAATCATCTCCTACTGGATTCATCTTGTATTAGATTCGTCTTGTACTGGACTTACATTAGAGTTATACTTGTCTACATTTACTGTCTGGACTTATACTATGTTACTCTAGTTCAGCTAGTTTCTATTTTACAGTCTTTATTGCCATGATTCTTCTCTTATTTAGTTACTTTACTTTCCTTGTACCTTATCTACCTCTCTATACCATTACCTGAATATAAACTGCCATGTTCAATCAATACAACTGTCTATAACTGCTTTATAGTTCTCTGTCATTTACTTGGGTTTTCTTGATGAGTTGTACTCATTCCTGTCCTGACTGGACCTGTTGAAAATTTTACAGATGATTGCCCTGAGGACACATGCCCTACATATTATGGACCAGGAGATGGCTTAGCTACCTATGGTCCCGACACTCAGGAGTGATCGGAAGATTAGCTAGTTGTCTTGTTTTAGCTTTCATGCCTTAGAACTTGAGTTTAAATAAGTTGAGATATGTAGTTTGAGATTGTTTGAGATTATATTATTTAGTAGTTGGTTTGATTGCTGTTATTTAGTCTTAGTTATAATCTTCTGTGTTATCATATCGTGCTTAGACTGTGATTGAGATTACATTATATCTATACTTGTCCTCCGTTCGGAGTTGATATTTTGACAAGTACATTATATAATTGCATGATTTGTTGGTTAGATAGTGACCTAGAACAGCGTTCTATCGTCGACACTGCGACGTAGGCTGGGCGTTGTTACGTGCTCGTACCCTCACAGTGGGTGCGGGTCGTGACATTACCACTGAGGCAAGCACTGCCCCGTGGGTTCGCTGGTCAAGCATCATTGGACGAGTTTGAAGCTTGTCCAGTAGCCAGTTCTTACCGAGTTGGCACCACTATAGGCGCAGGCTGAGCAACAGATTAAACAACAAGGGAAATCGCTTCTTTTTATATGTTATATGAGAGGTTGAACGCCTTGGATTAGCGTACGAGCCTAGATAAGCTCCAGCTTCCAAAGTAGGTGGCATATTTGAATGAAGGTCTTCACATTAGTGCTCTAGCCCATTACCTGAAAAGGCGACTACCTATCAATCGTATTGGCCCAATTCCAGACCAATAGAATAGAAGGTATCATATTCACTAAATTCCTAAGGGAATCGCCCGCTTGACTAATAGCCTCTGCCTATTGTGTTATTTTTTACTGATTGCTTGTATCAAGCAGGACGTCCACATGAGAGTTGTACCAAAAAAGTGTTATCCCTTCACACTATCGGACCTGCTTCTTACTTATTTGTTAGCGCTTACGGGCGGAATCAAATCAAAAATGAATACATTGGACGCGATAGAGGACTCTCTCAATTGCAAGCTACGCAACCTCTTGCAAGCAACGTCTCCGTCTAACCGCTACTTCTCCACTGTCAATCTGATCTGGAAACTTTCCTTCGTTTGGTACATGTGGACTAGTAACTGACACAGGAGCAACTCTATCTCGATCAAAGTTTGATGTCTCGCTCGATAGTAACAGCCAAACCCTTCTCTTTGTCAGCTCGATCCGCTCTTGTTCCTGTAGAGGAATGTGGAACAAGGATGAGGGAGTAGAAGCTTTCTTTGATTCTCTCAGAACTACTTCTTTCAGTCTAGCATTTTCGCCCCTTGCCCCAAAGTCTTAGTCCAAAGCGTTGGATTCAGAACTTATCTTGTCCCTGTCTCGTACCCAAGTTTCTAAACTCAAGTTTGAGCCACCCATGTGTTAACTGCCTTCAGCAGGTAACATATTGTCCGAAGTAAACCCCTATTCAAGACCATGCAGACCGACAGCCGTTAGAGAAGAAAAGAGAGGCACCACACGCTAGTTACCAGTACCCCGACAGCTGCCACCTGATCAAACCGGTCAAACTGGAACCGTGCCATCTTTAACCCCAGCTCTATCTCTTGTTTTGGTTTTGTGCCCTTTAGGCATCTCTTAAGGGATGACCAGTATCTTTCTTTCTGGTTTGACACCTCTTGGAAACCGGAAAAGAGAGACCCCACGGGGCGGTATTGGGCATACCTTTAACAGCTATATTCAAATCCGTGGTCGCTTAGGTCACGAACCGCAAGCAAGACTATTTCGAAGCAAACAGTTGCCTATCCACTACGAGATTAGATATAATGTCCAGGTAGCTCATCACACCTAAACAAGAGCTGAAGGATGCTGGAACTATGGCGAATGCATCTATCGTCATTGATGCATAAATAAATATACCAATTAGTAGTGATTGAATTCCTTCTATGGTTCCATATGATAAACCAGTACGAATATAACCTACATGTCCAATCGAACTATGAGCTAGAGGTCTTTTGACTTTCGTTTGGGCCATGGCGGCTAGTGCTCCTAAGATCATAGAAGCAATGCTGCAGAAAAAGAATTCCCGGGAGCCTGCGGCTGGACCGGCTTAGGAGATGGGGGGCAGGTTCCGGCTCCTCGGCCGGGGGCTTGTTTAAGTCGGGCACAGTTTCCTCCGGCAAAAGGTTGAGATCGAAAGGCGATCGTCGCGAAGGGCCGACACCGCTTCCACCGCCACCGACGGAAAGAGGCCGGAAGAGCTATTATCGTCTCGCCCAGCTCCCTAACCTAATGCGCTCTGACCGGAGGGAACCTTATCATGAGGGGACGTCCTAATCTTTTTACAGCCACAAGGCTGGCTAATCGTACACAGCATGAGCAAGGGAACTCCCCCGGTTCTGGAAGGCACAGTGAAAAGGGTATAGTGGAATCTCCGAACGAACAATACGAATCTGTATGCTCGTGCTTTCCGGGAAGGCAGGTCCGGTCAGGCCTTCTCCAATTAGCATCTCGCCGGATCGTCTGCTGAGTGAATAGCAACAAGTGCTAGTTCAAGTCAGTAAGAATTTGATGCGCGGGATCTGTTCAGTGACGAGTAAGAAAAGAAGGTTGAAGTACTACGGATATCAGAGCTTTTGTGTAACCAGCTCCAGCTCCGGGAATCCATAGATCAATTTGGAAGAGTAAAACGTAATCGAATGAATCGATGCCACCCATGCCAATGACTGAGTACGACATATGATCTCAGACCCTTATGTGAGCTTACCTGTGCTAGCCTCCCCGCACGTGCCGATGTCCGCCTCGTTCTTCTATTTTTTTCTGGCATATTCCAGAAATTCCCTATTTAAAGGAAGGTCTCATTCTAGTTTCAGTCCCTATGAAATCAAACGCACGTGGATCGTTTGAGATCTATGATATTTATCATCCTTTTCCGTCCATCTTCGGTTTTCAGTTCGTTCATCCAACCAACATCGTCTGTAGTGCTTTCGTCTGGTTCTCCATTGGTGAAGCAGCCTGCTAATGGTGAATCAAGGTTCTGCCAGGGTCTTGCCTGCTTCTTTGAAAAGCCCTTCTCTCATTTTCTTTCATAAGAAAGGTCATCGCTAGAGCAAGTTGCATTCCACACGGACATTGAAAGTCGATGAAGTCGGTCTCTGTCTTCTCATCCAAGATGACTCAAAGGAAGGAGAGGAAGGCTCAGAAATAGGGTCTTACTAAGCAATAGGGTAACGGGCAAAACAGGGCTTTTCTTTCACTCCAGAGAGCAGCTACTATAGCGGAAGAGCTACTATTGCATGAGCTAAGCCAGACAAAGGGAAATCTATTTCATAAAGAGATTAATGGATTGCCTTAGCCGCCTTATAACGCTCAGCCTCGCGCCTTTCGTCTCGTCTTCTGGTGCAAATAGCAGATGAGAGAGCCCTTTCGCACAGATTGCCTGCTATGAAAAAGTAATAATGAAGTAAGATATTCGGGAAAAGACTAGATATGCACCATACGATACGCTATAAACTATTTTAGTCTAGTAGCTTAGCTCTCGAAGGTGGAAGCGCATAATGGAATAGTATGAAGAGTTATCTATTCTATTTGAAGAGAGTTCTAAGGAGTTTTAAACCCTCAAGACCCCATCCCAATTTGACAATCATCGTATAGTGATCACAGAAAGTTCGAGAGCCTCTGCAACTCCTGTAGCCGGTCGATCTTCTTGCTTTCCCTCTCCCGCTCTGAAAGAAAGCAGGAAATCGCTCTCGGAATGAAGCACCTTCTTCGACGCTACTTTAGAATGTATGTGACAATCCCATAGACATAAATGACATAAGGAGCTGACTTTTTTACGTAAAGAAGAGGAAAAAAAGGGCAAGCACTCAGCTCGACTACCGGTTCAACCAATCAATCTCTGAATTGCGAGAAAGTTCGGATTCGAAACTGCTTTTGTAGCAGCTGGTCTAATAACCGCTTCAATTGAAGTAGATTAGACGTTGTCTAGGTCTAGGGTTTCAACCATAGATAAAAACAAAAGGTTCTGAAAGAAACTGCGAAGTGAGGCGAGCGAAGTGAGATGACCGTTAGGGAGGTAATAGAATCGCAAATCTTATGAGGCGAAAATATCAAATAGGAATCTGGAGATAGGACGGGCAGAAGAAGTTGGTTTTCCAAGTTAAAGACTTCTAGTTGCAGAGAAGTAGTAGCTTTGTGAACATCACCAAATACACTCCAGTTCCAGTCTTTAAGAGCAATCTTGAGTCTATGAAGTTTGTAATGAAGTGGACATTGGACGCTCTGGTTCGCTCAGATCCTGCTCTTCATTGAGTTGGCTTTTCCGGAGGGTCCTCGCTTTGCCTCATTTCTCCTTTCTACGTGTCTTGTCATGAGCTTAGCTCAGAGGGCTCCGGGCAACCGAATGATTAAAGGGGGCTGGCATGGCATTCAATAATGTTTGCACTACGTGGTGGAGTACTCTCTGACAGATGCGCTCTCTTATTGCCTCCTCGCTTCACCTACTACTATGTGGACAGATAGATGAACGAAGCTCTACTGACCACTCCATGCTAACCTATGTGCTATTGTTTCAATGCTCGCTCACTGAAACTGTTGCGCTAGATTACGCTTCGCTTAACTCTCGGGATGGAATGGAAAGATCTCGTAGTTCCATGTCTGGTATTGAAAGAAGAAAGCACGCGCAAATTGATTCAGAAAAGAAAGAAAAATCTCTGCAATTTGGATTCGATGAAATTACAACTGATCCAAACGATCAAACAACACTAAAAGAAAATTCCATTGAAATGGATGGCTTTTTTTCTTAGTGCGCTTTTGTTGCAAGGAGGACTACAATCATGTCTTAGAAAATGGACCCTGGATGGTGATGGACCATTATCTTACTGTTAACAAATGGAAGCCTAACTTTAGGCCTTCGGAAGCAGTTATCTCATCAATAATGGTTTGGATTCGACTGCCAGAAATTCCTATTGAGTCAATGAGCCTCCTCTAATGAAGATTGGCAATGCCCGAACATACCGTCATAAATAGTCACTACCTCCAACAACACTTTCAAAAATTTTTCGAAGACCAAACTTCGTATACCAGCCCCAGCATGGCTATAAGGTAAGAACGAGTTGATACAAAGAGGTACCTGCGTACATGATAAACCAAGTGAATTACTTAAAAAAGACAACCTTTCCATGCTTTCCGGTAAATTAAATTCTTCAAAGAGGAAATCTGGATGAGCTGGAAAAAAGGCTTTAGTGACGTTGATTTTTAGATGAGTTCGAGTTCGGAAATAGAGTAGAGCTCAGGGCCCCATGTTCTTTCTCTCGTTACAGACCGGACCATTACGGAGATAGGGTAAGAAGCGGTAGATCTTTGAGAGGAAAGAAAGATTAGGACTTGAATTTCAGTCTTCTTTAAGTCTGAGACTCTCTTTCATTCGTTTTCAAAAGATTTTTTGTTAGGCGAGCAATGCTTTTGGATTTTTTGACCGGGTAGACTAGTCAAAGTCGCAGAGAACTCATACCGTGCGTTAAGCCTATTGTATAGAAGGTAGGCGTAGCCTTTAAGGCGAATAACTCTTTCTATGCTGTTACGGTAGCGAGTTTTTTGATAAGTTCAGTAAGTGAAGTGACGGGCGAAGGTAGAAGAGATAGACCTCTTTCGGTTAGTCGGGTTACGGGCGTTTGTGAAGCATCTTTCGGGCGAGAGGCTCACCGCAGGTGCCGTAGTGGAGAGAGAATCCTTTCTGTTCTGTTATCGGTCTAGTGCGCTAGTGCCCACCTATGGTGCTGGACAAGGAAGCAAGCCTTTTTTTTAAGCAAGCTTTGAACTTCGGGGTCAAGGCCCCCAATTAGCACTAGACTGGTCACTCTGATTCCTGCTCCACGTGCGCCTACATCAATTATTGTGTACCTCCGAGCTCCCAAGGAATGAAACACAGGAGCAAATTGGCAAGGCTAAAAAATGGAAAACTAAATGAAGCACGACGACGAAGCAGCCCGGCCTCGCATTAGCATAGTACTGCCACCGTTACCCAACATTTCTCCATTCCGAGATTCAGGTATGTCTTATTAACATCTTCTATCAAGATATGGTATCGAGATACGAGGGTAGAGTGTTAGGACACCTTAGTAGGGTACTGAATGATAAGTAGGGTGAGGGTAATGTAGGCAAGGGTATGGGTTAGAGGCTAAGGTAACGAGTTTACCTTGGTAGGGTAATGGGATAAGAGTTAAGGTAATACCTATAACTAAGATATGAGTTTAACATGTTTAAGATATGGTTAGAAATAGGATAGCTTGGTTGGTAATGGTTAGGAATAGGATAAATGACTTAGGGTTGACCCCGTTTGACCATGATTGACCGTTTTGACTAAAAGTCAACCAAAAGTCAACTTTAGCCTAAAATTGACCAAAACTTGACCAGAGTTGACCAATGGACCAAAAGTCAACTCTGAGTCAACCATTGACCTAGTTGACCTAGAGTAGACTATGAGTTGACCAGAGTTGACCATTTGACCAAAAGTCAATTGTAAGTCAACCTTTGACTTAAATCGACCTTGTTTGACTTTGTTTGACTTGCCTTGACCTAGTTTGACTTAGAATCATGTAGTTTGCATTGTAGATTTTTATTATTACAATTTGAGTACTTTATAACCGGTTTTACTCTAATAGGACTCTGTGACACCAGTTCGGACATCTATTCATATCAGTCGTACAGGGTGACAGGCGAGTACATTCTCTGATAGTTTCATTATATTGATATATCCTGTGATGCATGTTATATTAGTGTTCTATCTTGATTCTGACACGATGGACTCACGGATTGGTATTTTATGGATTTCTTGATTGGGGATACGTGGTTTCATGCCTATCTTGAATAATGTAATCATGACTAATGCATCCATCGTGACTAATAAAATGCGTGTCGAAGAACCTGGATTTTATGTGTACTAGTCGGGCGGGGAAATACCTAGGAGACATGTGAACATACCCTTTTCTATCCCATTGGTCTTTCGTGAATAATAGCGGCCACACACGTACGTGTATGGTTTTACGGATATCCCTCTAGCCGTTCACATGTCAAACTTGGTATTTCAAATTACTGGTCTTAACACAGTTTGTCTGAGTTGTCTACAACATATCGTGCATGACCGGTTTATTTATTTTTACATATCTGCATGTTCTCATATGATCTTGTACATTTGTGTTTTAATTATACATTACCTCTACAACTTGATCATCAAGAATTTTATTATTATTTCATACTCATAGCGCTTGTCAAATATTTTGAACTGTTAGAGGCTATGTGCTCGTTCCAATCCTGACTGTATAAGTTGACAAAATATTACAGATGATGATGGTGACTGCCCTACCTTCTATCGGGCATATGAGGGTGACATTCAGGAGCCCGAGGAGCATCTAGATCAGTAGAGGGTGCCTAGTTTAGTCTAGTACTTATAGCTTTCTATTTGTATCAGATTGTTTCGATTGTTAGTTGAGACTTATTTATATTCAGGACTTGTACTTATTTGTTTTGGACATCCATATGTGTGTTGTGATGACTCTACTTTATATATATTCAGTTCTTCCTTTTTAACTTATTCCATATCGTGCTCTATCTTCCCTAGACTTGTGATTGAGATATAGAGTTAAGATGTTATATTATATACCTCCGTGCGGGGATGACAGGTACATTTATATTGTGTCTAGATGTTGTATGTTATAGACGACCTATACAGCGTTCTACCGCCGATTCTGCGGCGTAGGCTGGATGTACCCACGTTCTCGTGCCCTTCCTCAGGGTGCGGGTCGTGACAATATCGCTTTGTCAAAAATCCTCTCATTCTTCGACCTCGTGCAAGAAGTTATTTAACTGTCACCAACCCCTCTCGAGAAAGAAAGGAACAGCAAAAATTTTCCATTTCAAGAAGCAAGACATTTTCTGGCATTTTCCCAGTTCTGGAAACCCTCTCCCAAACCAAACCCCAGTCTCGCCATGGACGACGACGATGACACCGCCGGTCGCAAGATCTTCGTCCACAACCTCAAACCGGGGACCACCAGCGAAACCCTCTACGATCACTTCTTCCGTCGTTACGGATCCGTCGAGAACGCCTTCCTCATCCCCGGCAAGACCTTCGGGTACGTCGTCTTCAAACGCAAAGAACCCGCCTCCACAGTTCTGAGGGAGATCCACCAGTTCATCGACGGGTGGCCGGCGTCGTGCTGTTTAAGTTCCCATAATCCGGCCTGGGAAGACTCGTCGGGGAGGAAGGTCTTCAATGGGGCTTCAAACCGGTCCGATTGAGCACGGAGAGGTTCGTGGACATCTTTCGACGGTTCAGGAAGATCGAGGTGGGGCCGTTGGTGTAGCTCCCCGCTTTCGATAGGCGACGGAACTTCATAATATGCTAGCGCCGAGTCAGATCGGCCGGGAACTTAGATGGCCATCTGACTCGATCGCTAAGCTTGGTAAACGTTAACGCCTTGCGGCATCGATTCAAATCGATTTGGACGGAAGTTACGAGAATCAATCCAACTAATGGAACGACTTCTGTTGGAATAAGTCCTAGATGCAGCGGGCTGCATCTCGGCGAGTGAGCTCTCTATAAGAGTCCCTTCGACGGGACCGGACCGCTGTATGGTTTTCTTGGAGCTTTGTCGCTGGGCTTGATTGAAGTGCTTTCGCGTCGTTTTCATGGATGCAATTACAAATTTCGATGCAAGGGGAAAAGAAGGAAATCTAACAAAGTGTTGATGCATTGCAGGAGCTCGCGTAACTAAGGATTGACGTTGCGTAGCGCTTCGACGACCTGCACAAAGCAAAGTGATCGGTGGGTGATTCGGCCCCTTCTTTTCTACTCTGTTCCGCAAACTTATTCCTTGCTTCGAATTCATTCAAATCGAACGATGCCAAGTTAATTGCATGCCAATCCACTAAGTCCAAGAACTCGGGAAAACGTATCGATTTAGAGAAATTTACTCTGAAAATACAAGTCTATCACATAAACCAGAAAGTTTAAGGTTCTAGTAAAAAGATAGACTATTTTACGTGCTGCAAAATATTATGAAACGTCGATCGTGGGTTATGATGCCTTGGACAATTTGGTGCCTACGGGACGCTAAATCGGAGTACGGCTTAGGGAAAATGAAACGTTGCATGAGTTGGGGGAAATGATAATGTCGTTCTATACTGTCCGCGCTATACAAAACTGGTTGCATATATAAACTGTTCACGCATTGGCATGGTCATGGACAGCTTGTGCACAAGTTGATATTTTCCTCGAATCGATATCCGGGGCATCGAAATCGACTCGACCTAGGGGGAATGAATAATCGTGCTTCGGCACTGATGCATTACGGGACCGTCAGTCAGGCTTGCAACCTAGACTGAGCGGGCCGAAATGCCGTTGAGATAGTCCCACGTGATGTGTAACATCAATGACCGCATATAAGATAGTAGCATGCTCACCTATTGTCTTATGCAGGTGTAAATATTATCTCTGTTTTATGCAGGGACGAGCACGGCCGTGGTAAGAAATATGATAAACTGCTATGGTTCACTGTATGCTTTATTACGCAAAGATGGCTATCGAATATGAACTGAATTCATTTAGTTCTAATAGAAAGACAACTCTAAAGCATGCCTACCCTAACAATCAGAGTCGGTTTAGACGAGTGGGTTCGTCTCGTCTACTTAGCAAGTGTGCTAATCCCATTCCCCCAATTTCCCCAGGTGCGATGGGCGCGCTCAACTAAACTGGAGCTGAAGTACGAAGAGGCGTTTTGAAGCTCTTCCTATGCTGAAGTATTTTGAAGCCAATTCAAGTCGACGGCTTTGTATAAAGGGGCGAATGTATGGGACGGCAAGCGTTAGTTCAGGCAACTTGTCGAATGTATTTCCTTATGTTTTCAATCAATGTAGCCGTAACGGCATCCAATGTAAATTACGACTTGCACTTCGTTGCAAGCTATGAATGAAAAGCATTTCTATCTTCCTATACTGCGTCTTATATTCTGATGTGATTTGTGAAGTTTCGACTTGGCGTATTTATATCAAAATCAAAAGATAACCATTTGAGAACTTGTCATCTTGCCTTGCACGAGCGCAACTCCAGGCTTGTACGGCATCACGCCTTAGCGAGGACGATCGAATCGGCAAAGTAACACCAGGGACGAACGGTTTGTCGACTCGGGGCGTGACAAATTGGTATCAGAGCACAGTTATGTTTCTTCGGATTTTCGAAAGATGTTTCATTATTGGAATGTCCGTTGCGATGGCTCGATTGAATGCTTGTCGACATGTTGCGTGAAATAAAAGTTCCATACAGGTAAGCCCGTAGATATTTTTGAAAAATACTAACGGATTTACTCTGTTTTGTAGGAATGACTAAGAAAAGGAACAATCCCGCCCCAACCCAAACTGTAGATAGTACGTCGAGCACAAAAAGCACCGAGCCTAGCGAGACGACTATGCAGAAGATGCTACAGTTGATGGAGCTGCAGCAGCAGCAGCTTCAGACACAATTCAAAGCCCAATTCGAAGCACAACAAAAACAGATGAATGCCCTGACTCAAATAGTGAGCAAAATGGCGGGGAATACCAAGACGACGGACGAAGAGACCGGGGAAAAGCAAGGCGACCAAGAAGAAAACGAGGAAGAAGAGACTCAACCGCAAATGATAGATTCTTCTTCCTTGTTCAAGGCAAAGGAGTTCCGCAAGATGAATCCACCGAAGTTCAATGGCCGAGCGGAGCCTGATGTGATCGTGGGATGGCTCGCGGAGATGGAGGACCTGTTTAATCTGCTTAGCATCGAAGGGTCCCAACGGGTAACTTGTGCGGCGTTACAGCTGCAACTGAGGGCGTACGACTGGTGGGCTGCTAAAAAGCAGGAAATCTATGAAGCCGATACGGACGCCACGATTTCCTAGAAAATATTCAAGCAAGCCTTCCTCGAACAGTACGTTCCTCGCGCTGTCCGTCAACAAAAAGAAGACGAGTTCATGACGCTGCGACAGGGAAATATGTCTGTCGACGATTATGATTCGAGCTTCTCAAAGCTGGCGAAGTTTGCCGGCGCCTTCCTGCCCAACAAGGAGGCCTGGTGTGAACGCTTCCAACAAGGCCTAAATGACGAACTGCGAAGGGACGTCATGAATCAAAGGTGCCGAACATACCGTGAATCCTATAATACCGCTCTTGATAGTGAGCGCATCTTTGGCCGTATGTCGAGTAGAGGCATCCGTAACCACTTCAACAAGCGTCCTAACGACGCCGGTGCCGGGGGATCGGGAATAACAAAGCGTCCGAACAGATTCGATGATCGAGGCCATGGCAGTCAACACTGCACCAGGTGCGGTAGGCGTGGGCACCGAACCGTCGACTGCGTCACGAGATCTTGCTACAAGTGTGGCGAGGTAGGCCATATAGTTACATATTGCCCGCACAAAGGTCCGAATCAACACAACCCGTCGAGGAACGTCCCGAATCCGCATAAAGCGCCGATACTGCAAGGCGCAAATGCGGTGCCCGTCAACCAGCAGAACCAACGACACGGAGCTCAAGGCCGAGTTTATGCCTTAACTCGGGACGAGGCGTTCGCGTCCGATACTGTTGTAACAGGTATATTACTCTACAAAAGTATACCTGCTCGAGTCCTATTCGATTCGGGTGCGACGCATAGCTTTATATCTGCTGATTTTGCGAATGAAAATAAAATAACCATGCAATCACTAGATATAAATATTAGCGTTAGCACTCCGTCAGGAGTCGATATGCCTGCGAACTTCATTTGTAGGGATGGCCACATTTGCATCGGAGGAAGATATCTATCCTTGGACGCCGCCGTACTAGACATCAAAGATTACGACATCATCCTGGGCATGGATTGGTTGGGCGCTTGTCGTGCAACGATCAAGTGCACGGAGAAGAGAGTGGTGTTTCGTCTTCCTGGCGAGACAGAGTTCTCATATTCATGCGGTACGGTCTCGAAGACGGCAATGATGGTGTCGGCAATCTCGGCGAGGCGTATGCTGTGTTTCGACTGTACGGGATACTTGGCATCAGTCCGAGACACGCGGAAGGATAATACAAACACAATACAGACTGATGTTGTGACAGATTTTCTCGACGTTTTTCCTGACGAGATGCCAGGGATGCCGCCGGATCGAGAAATTAAATTCAGCATCGACACCTTTCCGGATACACGGCCGATATCCAAGACGCCTTACCGAATGGCTCCAGCAGAACTGAAGGAACTGAAGGTGCAATTACAAGAGTTGCTAGACCGCAGATTCATTCGCCCTAGCGTCTCTCCGTGGGGAGCTCCCGTACTGTTCGTGAAGAAGAAAGATGGGTCGTTGCGGCTATGCATCGACTATCGGGAACTCAACAAGGCGACCGTGCGAAATAAGTATCTTTTGCCACGAATCGACGACTTGTTTGACCAACTGCAAGGTGCGGCAATATTTTCAAAAATCAATCTTCGTTCAGGCTATCATCAGTTGAAGATCAAGTCCGACGACATATCGAAGTCTGCCTTCCGCACTCGATATGGTCATTACGAATTCCTCGTCATGCCGTTCGGTTTGACGAATGCCCCAGCCGCGTTCATGGATCTGATGAACCGAGTCTTCCAACCTCAAATAGATAAATTTGTAGCCGTATTCATCGACGATATCCTTGTCTACTCAAAGAATCGTGAAGAACATGTAGAATATTTGAAGACGGTACTGCAGATTCTGCGTGAAAACAAATTGTACGCCAAGCAGAGTAAGTGCGAGTTCTGGATGAGTAGCGTGACATTCCTCGGGCACGTAATCTCTGCCGAAGGTGTCGCGGTGGACCCAAAGAAGATTGATGCGGTGGTGGATTGGAAACGACCTGCCTCGGCTAGCGACATTCGAAGTTTTCTTGGCTTAGCGGGCTACTACCGTTGATTCGTGCGAAGCTTTTCGAAACTAGCGTTGCCTCTGACTCGCCTCACCCAGAAGGGAGTAGTATTTGAATAGAGCGACGACTGTGAATCCAGCTTCCAAGAGTTAAAGCAACAGCTCGTCTCAGCTCCAATCCTTGCACTTCCAGACGGTCCAGAAGGCTTTCAGATATTCAGCAACACGTCGAGAACTGGCCTTGGGTGCGTACTCATGCAGAAAGACAAAGTCATCTCCTACGCTTCACGGCAGTTGAAGCAGCATGAGAAAAACTACCCAACACACGACCTAGAATTGGCGGCGATCGTCTTTGCATTGAAGTTATGGCGGCACTACCTCTATGATGTGGCATGCAGAATCTACACCGATCATAAAAGCCTGAAGTACTTATTTACACAACGGGAACTCAACCTACGACAGCGACGTTGGCTCGAACTCATAAAAGATTACGAGCTAACGATCGAGTATACACCGGGCAAGGGAAACGTGGTGGCCGATGCACTCAGCAGAATGTTTATGGGAATACTGGCCATAAACAAGGAGATAAAGCGAGACCTTGAAGCGATGGGTATCGAACTCGGAATTGAGTATCGACACCTGTACCTAGCGCAGCTGAAGTTAGGATCGAGCCTGCTTAGCAAGATAAAGACTGCACAGGAGGACGACTCATTCCTGAAGAAAATGCACGAGCTGATTTCAACGGGAAGGGCGACTGACTTTGCAGAAGACAGAGACGGGACGATGCGACTAAAGGGAAGGCTCTGCATTCCTGAAACTGCCGAACTCAGAAAAGAAATTCTGACGGAGGCGCACTATGCGAAGTACTCGTTACATCCTAGAAGCACCAAGATGTACAAGGACTTGCGCACAAACTTTTGGTGGCACGGCATGAAGAAAGACGTGGCTACGTTCGTATCGCAATGTATGGCGTGTCAGCAGGTGAAGGCAGAACACCAACGGCCAGGCGACGAGCTGCAGAACATCCCCATTCCCGAGTGGAAGTGGGACAATATCTCGATGGATTTTATTGTGGGATTTTCGAAGACGCCACGGGGGAATGACGCGATTTGGGTCATTGTTGATAGATTGACCAAGTCGGCTCACTTCATCGCAATTAAAGTAGGATGGAGCGTCGATCGGTTAGCACAAATCTACGTCGATGAGATTGTTCGACTGTACGGGGTACCGGTCTCAATAATTTCGGACAGACGGGCGATTCCTATCGTATTTTTGGACGAGCCTCCAAGCGGCGATGGGAACCAAACTGAACTTTAGTTCGGCGTACCATCCCCAAACAGACGGAGAGGGTAAATCAAATCCTAGAAGACATGCTGCGTCTGTGTGCGATCGACCTAAAGACTAGTTGGGATACGCATTTGCCGCTTGCGGAGTTTGCGTACAACAACAGTTATCAGTTGAGTATTCAGATGGCTCCATACGAAGCGCTCTACGGGAGGAAGTGCCGTTCGCCGATATGCTGGGATGAAGTCGGAGAGCGACAAGTGCTTGGACCGGAACTGGTGGAGTAGGCCGTCGAAAAGGTCCGCTTGATTCGAGATAGACTCCGCATCGTGCAAAGTCGACAAAAGAGCTACGCAGATCTTCGTCGACGTCCGCTAGAGTTCTTGGTCGGGGACCATGTGTTTCTGAAAGTAACGCCCATGCGCGGTGTGATGCGGTTCGGCGTTAAAGGCAAGTTGAGCCCGAGATTTGTAGGCCCCTTCGAGATCATTGAGCGAGTTGCGACGGTTGCTTATCGGATCGTACTACCTCCTGCCTTAGCTGATGTGCACGATGTTTTCCACGTTTCACAACTTTGAAAGTACGTGCACGATCCAAGTCATGTGGTTAGCTTCGATCAGTTGGAGCTACGTACTGACTTGTCTTACTCGGAGGAGCCTATTCAAATTTTGGACCGCAAGGAGAAGGTGCTGCGGAATCGGTCGATGTCCTTGGTCCGCGTGCTTTGGCAAAACCATTCAGTCGAGGAGTCGACGTGGGAGATGGAGGCAGAGATGAAAGAGAAGTACCCCGCGTTGTTTGTCTAAATAAAGGTCAGACCCTTGTTCTTAAGTTTCGGGACGAAACTTTTTCTTAGTGGTATATTATGTAGCGCCCCGCTTTCGATAGGCGACGGAACTTCATAATATGCTAGCGCCGAGTCAGATCGGCCGGGAACTTAGATGGCCATCTGACTCGATCGCTAAGCTTGGTAAACGTTAACGCCTTGCGGCATCGATTCAAATCGATTTGGACGGAAGTTACGAGAATCGATCCAACTAATGGAACGACTTCTGTTGGAATAAGTCCTAGATGCAGCGGGCTGCGTCTCGGCGAGTGAGCTCTCTATAAGAGTCCCTTCGACGGGACCGGACCGCTGTATGGTTTTCTTGGAGCTTTGCCGCTGGGCTTGATTGAAGTGCTTTCGCGTCGTTTTCATGGATGTAATTACAAATTTCGATGCAAGGGGAAAAGAAGGAAATCTAACAAAGTGTTGATGCATTGCAGGAGCTCGCGTAACTAAGGATTGACGTTGCGTAGCACTTCGACGACCTACACAAAGCAAAGTGATCGGTGGGTGATTCGGCCCCTTCTTTTCTACTCTGTTCCGCAAACTTATTCCTTGCTTCGAATTCATTCAAATCGAACGATGCCAAGTTAATTGCATGCCAATCCACTAAGTCCAAGAACTCGGGAAAACGTATCGATTTAGAGAAATTTACTCTAAAAATACAAGTCTATCACATAAACCAGAAAGTTTAAGGTTCTAGTAAAAAGATAGACTATTTTACGTGCTACAAAATATTATGAAACGTCGATCGTGGGTTATGATGCCTCGGACAATTTGGTGCCTACGGGACGCTAAATCGGAGTACGGCTTGGGGAAAATGAAACGTTGCATGAGTTGGGAGAAATGATAATGTCGTTCTATACTGTCCGTGTTATACAAAACTGGTTGCATATATAAACTGTTCACGCATTGGCATGGTCATGGACAACTTGTGCACAAGTTGATATTTTCCTCGAATCGATATCCAGGGCATCGAAATCGACTCGACCTAGGGGAAATGAATAATCGTGCTTCGGCACTGATGCATTGCGGGACCGTTAGTCAGGCTTGCAACCTAGACTGAGCGGGCCGAAATGCCGTTGAGATAGTCCCACGTGATGTGTAACATCAATGACCGCATATAAGATAGTAGCATGCTCAACTATTGTCTTATGCAGGTGTGAATATTATCTCTGTTTTATGCAGGGACGAGCACGGCCGTGGTAAGAAATATGATAAACTACTATGGTTCACTGTATGCTTTATTACGCAAAGATGGCTATCGAATATGAACTGAATTCATTTAGTTCTAATAGAAAGACAACTCTAAAGCATGCCTACCCTAACAATCAGAGTCGGTTTAGACGAGTGGGTTCGTCTCGTCCACTTAGCAAGTGTGCTAATTCCATTCCCCCAATTTCCCCAGGTGCGACGGGCGCGCTCAACTAAACTGGAGCTGAAGTACGGAGAGGCGTTTTGAAGCTCTTCCTATGCTGAAGTATTTTGAAGCCAATTCAAGTCGACGATTTTGTATAAAGGGGCGAATGTATGGGACGGCAAGCGTTAGTTCAGGCAACTTGTCGAATGTATTTCCTTATGTTTTCAATCAATGTAGCCGCAACGGCATCCAATGTAAATTACGACTTGCACTTCGTTGCAAGCTATGAATGAAAAGCATTTCTATCTTCCTATACTGCGTCTTATATTCTGATGTGATTTGTGAAGTTTCGACTTGGCGTATTTATATCAAAATCAAAAAATAACCATTTGAGAACTTGTCATCTTGCCTTGCACGAGCGCAACTCCAGGCTCGTGCGGCATCACGCCTTAGCGAGGACGATCGAATCGGCAAAGTAACACCGGGGACGAACGGTTTGTCGACTCGGGGCGTGACAGTTGGGGCTGGACAAGGAGACTGGGGCACTCACTTCCAGGGTCTCGCTAGTGTACATGACCGAGATTGGCACAAAAAACGCGACCAAAGGGATGTTCTTCAATACTCGGAGGCTACATTTCGCTGTACACCGGACGAACTCGGAAGGAGACTCTAGCGGCGTCTCTTGCGACGTTTCTTGGGCAGGATTACGGTGGGTCGGGCAACGCTGCTGTTGGCGCGGGCTACAATCAGAATATATATATATATATATATATATATATATATATATATATATATATATATATATATATATATATATATATATATATATAATATATATATTTTATTATATATATATATAAATAATTTTATTTTATTTTATATATATATAATAAAATAAATATATATAATAAAATAAAATAAAATAAAATAAAATAAAATTATATATATATATATATATATATATATATATATATATATATATATATATATATATATATATATATATATATATATATAAAATAATATAAATATAATATTTATTTATTTTATTTATTATATATATATATATATATATATATATATATATATATATATATATATATATATATATATATATATATATATATATATATATATATATATATATATATATATAACAGTAGATATATAATTTATTTTATTTTTTTATTATTATTATTATTATTATTATTATTATTATTATTATTATTATTATATATATATAATTTTATTTTATTTTATTATATATATATTTATTTTATTATATATATATAATAAACAATTGTAAATATATAAATATATTATATATATAATAAAATAAATATATATATAATAAAATAAAATAAAATTATATATATATATATATATATATATATATATATATATATATATATATATATATATATATATAGTTATTGGTGTTTTCCTGCCTTTTAAGTTCATTACCAGGATCTGGCTTTTTTCCATGTGATTTATGGAGATTCAGTGGTTGACTAATTGTAGTGAGAGCTTGTTGCAGATGTTTCCGTGTCTCTTGAAGATGAATTACTTTGTAATGGTTTTGGATGTCAAATTTATCATTCATAAGCTTTGGTGCGATAAATAGGAAACTCCTTATGTAGACAAGAACTGTAATTTTGTAGGTCATTATCTAAAAGAAAAAGTGAGATCAATTGTTCATTTTTTTAAATTCTGCCAAAATTGTAAATTGTGGATTTGGCTCTATAATTTGGATTCACACCTTACTGATAAAATAAAATAAAATAAAATAATATATATATATATATATATATATATATATATATATATATATATATATATATATATATATATATATATATATATATATATATATATATATATATATAAATTAAATTTAATAAAATAAAAATATTATGTATATATACTAAATAAAAAATATATATAATATAATATAATATAATATAATATATATATATATATATATATATATATATATATATATATATATATATATATATATATATATATATATGATGTTTTAGTAGGAAGGGATTGTCATTCCTTTTCACTCTTTGGCTTTTATGTGTCATAGGGATGAATGATATTCCCTCTAGCAAATTGTATCACCTTACATTTTTATGGTCCTTGGTTTCATGAGCTTAATTTTGTTCTCAAAAGTTAGGTTTACCTACTTGCTAACTGGCCGCCTAAGTTTTATGACACGACCCTCTCCATTGGCTAGAGATTTGACATCAAGATGGAGTATTGATGTTGGGTCTCCAGGCGGTCAACAAACTTTGTGTAATCTTTTATGTTCTTAAGCTCCATACCGACCCGTTTTGATGGGAGAAAAATTTGAATGCTGATGCTGAACATGTTTTTGTCGGTACTGGATAACGTTGTTTCAGTTACCTACTCTACGCATTTTCATCTGCAGTCGTTATTGTAGGTTTTGCATACTTCAATTGTTTCATTTCCTTGATATTCTTTGTGCTGGAAAAAAATTTCCATCTGCAATTATTAGTTATTGGTGTTTTCCTGCCTTTTCAGTTCATTACCAGGATATGGCTTTTTCCATGTGATTTCTGGAGATTCAGTGGTTGACTAATTGCAGTTAGAGCTTGTTGCAGATGTTTCCGTGTCTCTTGAAGAGGACTTCTTATGGAAATTACTTTGTAATGGTTTTGGATGTCAAATTTATCATTCATAAGATTTGGTGCGATAAATAGGAAACTCCTTATGTAGACAAGAACTATAATTTTGTAGGTCATTATCTAAAAGAAAAAGTGAGATCAATTGTTCATTTTTTTTTAATTCTGCCAAAATTGTAAATTGTGGATTTGGCTCTATAATTTTGATTCATACCTTACTGATATCTTTGAATAGGTCAGGCTCAAATATTTGCATTTGCCTATATTTTTTTAGTAATGCCATGATTCCTGCAGCCCAAGCTTGCAAGCTTAATATTAGAAGGTTTTTTTTTTTTTTCCGGAAGATTGAACTCAAAATATTAGAAAGTAGTTTTTTTTTTTTAGGAAGCCTATTTAATTTGTTGTTACCTTTTTTAAAAGTTTGGTATAGGCAGAATTCCTCTGCTCCTGTTATATAATATTTTGATATCTACCTAGGTCCTTGCTTTTTTCCATATCAATTTTTCATTCAGAATGGTAAAAATCCAACGATACTTCAAATTTGGACAACCCTTCAAACTAGGTTTAGCATGACTCTACAAAAGGTCGGTAATCAAAATTAATTCCAGCCTTCCTTGCCTATTGAAGAAAAGGTTAATAGTTGATTGATTGTCAACTTTGATTCAAGCACAAGTTAGCTTTAGCTATACCATTGACGAACCTGCCCACAATTTGTTAATCTTTGTTTTTCGAACATACTGGCCCATGGGTTTCTAATTTATTTAATTTTTTTATGTAGGTGAAATGTCGAGATCAAGCCGGTAGTGCTTTATTAATTAAAGGTCATACATAGCTACATGTCGTTGCTTGCATCGTATCATCATGTTCAAAGTTGTGTCGAGCTCCATGGATCTAGTGCGAAGATAGTCGAGAGTTTATGATTTATGCGTTCACTGACACGAATGAGCTAGCTACAGTTGGATTTTTATCAACAGGAGCCCACATGTCATAACAATGCACTTGAAAAGAATTTTCCTTTTAATGGTCCACGCATAGATTGGACTTCGTACTGCATCACGTGGTACAGTGCACCTTTTATGGCTTCGGCTTATGCAAAGGGGATGTAATTTGGATAGCAATCCAATCAAAAGCGATAGTAACCCTTCAGAGCATCATTAGTAAGGCCGATCCCATTTTTTAATTCTAGATTTTAGAATGTAGGAGCTTATTTTATAGAATAATAAATTTCATCCCTAGTTTCAATTTCTACAATTTCAGTCCCAACCTATCCATAGGTGCTAAGGGTTGGGTCTTCCAATTTCTAGATTCTAGATTATAGAAACTCGTTCTATAGAATAGTAAGTTCCAATTTGGAGTCCAACTTTCTAGATTCTAAACTTTATATTATTTTTTTCCTACATTAATTTTTTGACCACACAATTTTTGGGACCGGAGCCCACTTTATCATTTCCTACTATTCTCATACAAACCCAACTCATTCTACATTTACCTTTTTTTGAAACTTTGGGCTACAAATTGCATTGGAGAGTCCCAACTACTAATGATGCTCTTACAACCATCATGTGACGGTCTTTCATTAGAGGAAAAAAAAAGAAAAAAGAAGGAAGGTCCTGATAGTTCCAAATTAGCAAAAAAAAACATAAGTTTTGATGTACGTACAATAAAATGCTTACAATCTTTTTATAACCGTCACGTGTTGTGTCTGACTTCGATTGGAGAAGTGGAAAGTGGTAGAGTCGGATGGAGTCCATGTAACAGAGGATGAGAGGGAAGGTGGAACCCATGTGTAAGGAAAGGAAAAGAGAGGTTGTAAGTATTTGGCTGTAGACTTAGTATTTTCTGGAAAGGTTGTAAGTATTTGGCTGTAGACTTAGTATTTTCTGGAAAAGAAAGAGGTTGTAGGATAGTTGTAGGTCTTTTGTGCTTAGCAAAAGAAAACATAAAGTAGATCATGTAATTATTTTCAAACTAGAAGTAGCCTCCGTAATACTCGTGAAACGAGTGTATTTATTTCTATTATATAATACTAGTAAATGTACGTGCTTTGCATGTATAAAAATATATTTCAGTTATAGTCAAATATATCTTCTAATTCATACGGTTAAGGTGGGAGGTATTATTCTTATTTGGCTAAGTTCAATTTTCCATGTTGAATATATATAATAATTTTAAACTTTTTTTAACACTTGTTTATATAATTTATATTTTTTTTAAAAGATAAAATAGATCGTAATATAATGACGATTTAGACGACTCACTTTTGAACCGTTTTGAGCCCACGTTATATAGTGGAAGATGAATCTTAAGCAATAGAATTGATGGGGTTAGCTTTCTAGTGGGTGACTGACTATACATCATAGCTCAACCTACTCCGCCTAAGTTCCTAACCAACTACGTAACCTAACCATAGTTAACTAACTTGACCGAATTTACTTCACAAAACCCTAACATTAAATCCATTTGACTATTATCTTTTTCCTTTTTTTTTCTTTTCTTTCTGAAAATAACGAAAGAATCCAATTCCCCCGTCCACACCATCAATCCTCTTTATGCGGCTACCTTTAGCTTTTGCTGAAATAACAATATTAATCAATTAATTTGACTAATCGAGATTAAGGGACAAGCATCCGATTAATCACCAACGGCTATGATCCACCACTTGCCCTATTTTTACGGGCAGGGGATTGGATCCTGCCCGCTAACTCTCACTGGCGCTAAACCTCTCCTCTCCCTCACCTCCCCCCTTTCTTACTTTCCCTTGTTTTCTTTCTATATATATCCCTCCTTTCTTCTCAGCCTTACGATCCAGTTTGAGATCAGGATCCGACGGTCCATAATCGACGACGCCATTCTCGTCGGTTTTTCCGCGTTTTAGCGCCGGAGAGCTCCAGATCCGCTGATTTTAGGCTCGGATTTCCGGTGTCAGGTGATGCTTACTGTCAAATTCTTGTAATTTTCGGTTACCAGTCCAGTTTCTTCCTTTTTTGTAGTTTGATTTAGTTTAATTTTATTTGTGAGTTCTTCCTTCTATTTGTAAGTGTTTCTTATAATTTTTTTCTCTTTAAAATAGTGAACTTTTTTGGGCGAATTTATCATTATCCCCCTCTTAATTTTGGAAATTGCTTTTTTTTTTTTGGTTCGTAAGCTCAAAGAGAAATCAGACAGGAAGTGAACCTGTTCGCATAGTTGTTATTTCTTTTCTTTTTTTTCCCTCTCAAAATTTTAGTGTTTTTGTGTAAATTTAGTAGTTTATTATTCCATCTATTTAATTTTAGATTCAGATAGAACGTAGATTACTAACTTTTTTTTTAATGATTTTTAAAGATTTATGTTCAATTTTGTAA
This sequence comes from Iris pallida, assembly GCA_029216955.1. Lineage (NCBI taxonomy): Eukaryota > Viridiplantae > Streptophyta > Magnoliopsida > Asparagales > Iridaceae > Iris > Iris pallida. The sequence continues at coordinate 1,220,022 of JANAVB010038219.1, read as the reverse complement.
TATCAGATCTGATTATCCTGAAAATATTTATAATTTTTTTCTTTTATTAGTGTCTGAATTTTGTTTTTTCTTATATATTCACCGCCAGTTTTCTTGCTCAGTAAAGTAAGCCGTTATCTAACGGTTTTTTCTTAAAAAACATTTTCTTTTCCCAGGCTTCACTTTCGGCGTAATCCTGGCCGTCTTCATGGAAACGACGGCGCCACCGTCGGTCGTCACCACCACCGGCGGCTCGCTAACTTGCGCCGCCGAGGCCTTTTTGGCCGGCGGTCAGGTCAACGGCACCCTCCCGGTAGGCTCACCGCTCCCCCACCCTCTGGAGAAAAGAAAATTCCAACTACTTTTTATGTCGTGTAGTGGTGTCCGGAACTGAGAGTAGATTACATCGATGTTTTATTCGATTTGAGATCCGGAGGTGGGGCCCGCTTCGGGAATAAAGTAACCATTTGTAGTATGTGCTTGTGAGAGTATCCGAATCTAGAAGACGAATATTCGGTAATACTTTTGTTTAGGGCTGCAAACGACCCAAGTCGAACCAAACTTTTGTAAGCTTGGCTTGGCTAGAATTAATCGAGCTCGAGCTTGATAATTTTTTTTATTTTAAAGCTTGAGCTTGGCTCGAGCTTGTTTATATAAACTTGAGCTTGGCTTGGTTTGAGCTCGAGCTTGGCTCGATAAGCAAGTTTGATTCAAGCTTGATAAACAAGCTCGATAAGCTCAAAATCAAGCTGGTTAAACTTGATTTCAAGTTATTTCAAGCTCATTTAAGCTTGATTTCAATTTAGTTAGGTTTGAATTCAAGTACCTGAAATATTAACAATTTATTTATAAAAATTTAATTAAAAAGGTTTCTTAATATCAATTATTAAGGACATATAAATATATAATGCACAAATATATATAAAATTAGAATTCAATAAAGAACAAATGAGCTTCTAACAAGTTCCTAAACGAGCTCTTAAACGAGCTTCTAAACGAGCCAGCTCGTAAGCTCATAAACGAGCCAGCTTGCGAGCTCAAACGAGCCGAGTACTTCTAAGCTTGAGCTTGGCTCGTTTATTAAACGAGCTCGAAAATGAAGCATGAGCTCAACTTGTTTAGTAAACGAACTGAGCTCAAACGAGCTTTTTGGAGCCGATCTTCGAACAGCTCGCGAACGGCTTGGCTCATTTGCAGCCCTACTTTTGTTAGGATTGATTGCCTCTTCTTACACAAAAGCCCTTAACTATACTGGTTTTACAACTCTATACTACTATATATAATAGAATAAGTTACCTTCACAGTGATTTTATTTTTCAAATCTATTTTTACCTAACTTTTCCAATTAAAAATTTTCATTAAATTTAATAAGACCGGTTAGTTAATTCCGTGTATATTTTTCTTAAACTATAGTTTGCTCTTCTGGTGCCTTCTGGCCCTCTGGGTTCTGTCGGAGGGATGGAAAAATGGAAGGAAATAAAAATAATAGGATTTTTTTTTTCATATAGAAGAAAGGTTAGTTGTACGAGCGATGGAAAAGAGGAGAGATGCACTTTCTCTGTTTGGTATGGATGAAAAAGTAAAAGAGAAAGTAAAAAGTATAGGTTTTACTATTTCTATCCTCAATTAAAAATACCTATTTGTTGACTTTAATAGTAATTTTTAAATAATACAATTTATATGGGGGTATAATTGTTAATCAATATAAGTCTCTTTCTTCTCTCAACTTATTCTTCCATACCAAACGAGAGAAAATGAATCATTCCCTCCACCTCCACTCCTCCAATTTTCTTCCTCCCACTTTTCCCTCTTACCAAAAAAAGCCTTCCTATTTCCATGTAAGAAAAAGTTAATTAAAAGACATGCACTTAAAATACGTACATATATACAAGTTTATTTTAATATAAGTTTGATATGGGGTTAGTTATGTAACATCGACTAGCCAGCTGCAAGCCTGCAATGTCTTTGGCATCAACATGTTTGAAATTTAATGCTGTTACATGAGCAAGTGTACACTGTGTTAGTTAATTTGAACGTGATACTTGTAGGTGCATTTATTTGAACATGATACTTGTAGTTGCATTTATTTCGAACTTTACGTTAATGTACTTTGTAACAAAAATCAAGTGTTACAGTTACTTGCATAAAAGTAATGGATAAATTGCAAAAAACAACAAAGCCTTGGTCCCAAAATTTTGAGGTCGGCTGTTTGAATCCGCTTCTTACATTCGGCCATGTTAAGGGTCATGTCCTTGTCTGTTGGAACGATGAATTGCAGGAACCCTGTAATGTTTTGCCCATTAAATAGATCACCATTCCATGTACAGGGGTGTCAAATGACCAAAAACCTTTGATCTCGTTTGTTTTTGAATAAATTCTATTAAACAAATTTAATATATGTTGGCAATTTAATAGAAGAATATGTTATAATTTAATATATGTTGGAAATTTAATAGAAGAAAATGTTATAGTATTTTCGCTTGCCATAGTTGGTTCCAATAATAGTAGTATTTTGGATGTTTCACATGGTAGATACTTCATTTTTTAGCCTCATAAACGCTCCAATCAGTAACTAGTGAGGCTTCCGGAGCAAGTGAATCAAAAATGTACAGGGGTGTCAAATGACCAAAAACCCTTGATCTCGTTTGTTTTTGAATAAAATCTATGAAAATTTTTAATATATGTTGGAAATTTAATAGAAGAAAATGTTATAGTATTTTTGCTTGCCATAGTTGGTTCCAATAATAGTAGTATTTTGAATGTTTCACATGGTAGATACTTCATTTTTCTAGCCTCATAAAATGCTCCAATTAGTAACTAGTGAGGCTTCCGGAGCAAGTGAATCAAAGGTTAAGTCAAAAAAAAAAATACTTGTATTCCTGAAATACTCCATTTGGAACCGTTTACTCCAGTTCTATGAAGTAAAAAAATCACTTCAAAATATAGCATGCAGACACTAGTTAATGAAGTATAATTTACGAATCCAAGTACCTTTCTTTCTTTATATTTTTTCATAAATAATAACAGGACATGATAGCAGTAATTGTACCATGTATGTTGTTAATATTAGGAGTTGCTAGTGATGAGTATGCTGCCATATGCACCTTTATTATTTGTCAGGAATTTGTCCGTGTATAACTAGCATATTAAGCCTCATGCCAAATGGTATTTGATCAATTTGATAAGTGCAGTCTTTTCTATCTTGATTTGATTATGTATAGTGCCACACCATTATTTTCTTTGAACATTTTTAGTGTAGCTTTGTTGTGGTAGCCATATCATTCCTAATGTTCACCATGCTTCAAGTGAAATACCAGTCATTTGGGATACAATTGAAAGAAGTTTAAAATATAAAGTTTGTGCCCTCAGAAGTGATTAATATGAGCTGTACTTTTGAATTTGTTTTAGTATAATTTTTATACTGGATAATTTTTATGTGTCAGGCTCATGTTTGATTCTATCATGCACAAATTATATTCTGTTCACTCTTTTTTTTTTCTTGTAGAGCCATTTTTTACTCTGCCTTCATGTTCCAATCAAAAGGGGTTGGGGATTGTTATCTTGTAAATTAGAAACTCAGTAATTTCATGTGCACAGTGATCCATTTTCACAAGTTGACCCCTGAGACCTAGGGTTGAAACTTCTTTTTGGTGCTTACAGGATCCATTCGGGTTTCTACCTCCTTCCAAACCTGAGCATCAAGACCAACAGAAGGAGCCAGTTGATGCTGACAATGAAGATGACGATGCTGACGGAGATGGGGATGAAGATGGCGACGACTTCGGGGAAGGGGATGAGGATCTATCTGAGGAAGATGGGGAGGGTTACGAGAAACCCAACAGTAACAATGGCAAGAAGGCTCCAGGCGGAGATGCGGGAGGAGGGGAAGAAAACGGTGACAATGAGGAAGAACCCGAAGACCAGGAAGATGGTGATGACGATGACAACGACGACGACGACGAGGAGGACGATGATGGAGGGGACGACGAAGAGGAGGAAGAGGATCAAGAGAACGAAGAAGAAGATGAGGAAGACGATGATGAAGAGGCACTACAACCCCCAAAGAAGAGGAAGAAGTGAAGGAAGGGGCTTCAATTTTTCAGTGTGTTTATCTTTCCTGCGTCTTTTTATGCCCTTTTCGAGAAGCACTGCTTTGCTCTTCTTTTCTAACTTTCTAGTTTATTGCTCTGTAGAAGTATTTACTATGACTATCTATGTAGTAGAGGAAAGTTTGTCAAACTAGCTATGAGGATTTTGTCATGGCAGCAAAACTCAAGAACAGAATTGTTAAATGTAATGAATTGCTGTGTGGCATTTGAATGAGAAAACTGCTCTATATATTTAGAAAACTGTTGGGGAAGTTTTCTTCAGAATCTGGGAGTGTTATACTCTTTGACCTTAGCTGTATGTGCCTTCTTGAAGACCGATTGACAAGTCACTTGAATTCCTGTAAGCAAATAATTTTGAATTATTATGATTTTTTTTTTTGTCGAGTTCTTGGCTGGTTTGAATAAATGCAACAGAAGTATTGTATGATTTGTGCTCTATATATTACACAAACAAAAGGCATTGTTGTACATATGCACGCAGATATCCAGTTGTTACGGACTTAGTGTTCTGCTCTCTCACGCTCGGTAGACCGAGTACAGGTTGCAGTGATTCTGGCATTTCAGTTTTGCTGTCTGACAAGTGTGGATGCACTCGAGAAGGTCATCGCCGGCAGGAATGTCGATGCAGCGGCGAACGAAGCAATCCCCCCAGGAATCGTCACACGTGCGACGGCACCAACGGCCGCCGCGAGGGACCACCGGTGCGGTGTAGAGGATTGTGAGGCCGAGCAGGAGGGTTGTCACGGCCTTCAGGGTCGCCATAGCCATTTTTTGAGGTGGATTGCGTTGGCTACATTAGTTTATTTATTGCGAGTGAGAGAGAGAGGGAGGCCTAAGTGGTTTCGTTTCGGATAAGCACCTTCGTCGGCACACACTAGTTGTGTGGCCCATTGGCTTATCGACAAGAACCAATTCTCTCTGTCGTCTAAAACTTGTGCTCCTCCACCCATCATTTGTGTTCTCTGTTGGAAAAGAAACGCGGAAATCTTTCCCCAAACCGGAAAGTACCTGCGAGAGGACCGAGCAATACAACTCACGAACCCAAAAACAAACACACAAAACAATCCACGCAGACACAGAGAATTTTTGACGTGGAAAATCCTTGCGGGAAAAACCACGGGACGATCGGAGTCCAACCCTGAGAAGCCTCCACTAATGGAATAGAAGAATTACACCCTCTACAAACTCCTCCCGATCCAAATCGGATCCCCACAACACTCAGAGATAAGAACAATGATTACAAGGCTACGAAGAGCGAGAACGACGAGTAGAAATTACCCGAACACGATCTCCTTCGAATAGAGACCTTCAATCCTCCTTCTTCTTCTCCGAAGTTGTAATGGCACTCTTGCCTCCTTCCTCTCTTAAAGTTGTGTTGCCTTGCGATATGTTGCACAATGAATTAGGGTTGGAAAATCCCAATATAACTCCCTAATCCCGCAGCAAACCTGGACCGTTAGATTAGATCCAATGATGAAAACTCATCCTGAAATCCGCTTCAGCCCCAGACGACACAAAGTTCGGCCAGAACTCTGTGTCGAGCATCCAGAACCTCACGCCACAATGCTGGAGTGGCCAGACCGAGTTCGGCCCGAACTCGCCATGGGACCGAGTTCGGCCCGAACTCGGATTCCCTGTTCCAGAACCTCCCATGGAGCAGCAGCAGCAACAACTCCGACTTCTCGAGCTTCTCCGACATCGGACGACGCTCGTCGCACTCCGGGGTCTTCTCCACATAGCACTACAAGAAATTGTATTTTTAGCGACATGTTTTAGCGACATAGGACCTATTATGTCCCCAAAAGCTATTTTTTTACATGTTTTGGCGACATCCATTTTAGTATGTTGCGAAATCCACCCAAAATTGACTGGAGGGAAACCAAAAGTTAGACCCGCCAAAAATTCTCTACATATTGCGACATGCACATGTCGCAGAAAAGTAACATATGTTCAGCGACAACATCTACCTGTCGCGGAAAGGTAACAAATGTTCAGCGACACACATCAACTTGTCGCGGAAAGGTAATTTCTCTACAGCGACATCTAACTATGTAGGGAAATATACTTATATAATTTTTTACTTATAACCATAACCTAAAAACACTATCAAAGAAATAAATCTCCCGCGGGCGCTCCCTGGTTCTCTCTCCGCGGGCGCTCCCTGGTTCTCTCTCCGCGGGCGCTCCCTCCTCTCCAAAATCGTTCCTTCTCTCTCCAAAATCGTTCCTAGGGTTTCCCGTACTCCCTCCTCCATCGAGATTTGAGATCCTTCCGGTGGTGAGCTTCTTCCCTAATATTTTTTCTAGGTTAATTTTCTTAGAGTTGAGAATATGATTGGCATTTATTTTATACATATACCATAGTAAAATGATTGTCTCTACTTCAATTTTGTTAGGTTTGATTTTGTTAGGGTTTTTCTTTCTCAATCAATTTTGTTAGGGTTTGATTTAGATATAATGTTAGTTGATAGATTAGGGTTTCATTTTTAGATTTATGTATATCTGAATGGTATGATTTTTGGTTTCCCTCCAGTCAATTTTGGGTCATAATCCTTAAAACTGTACTCATCCAAGAATAGAAGTACCTTCAAACTCATGCTCCATTGAATGGCAAGTCATGGCCATAATCCTCGAACGACAATAAAACAAAAATCAAAACAGACCCTTGATCAGGGAAAGCATGCAAGAATAGAAGTACCTTAAAACTGTACTCATCCAAGTGCGACTTGCATTAGCTTCCCCACAGTTATATCTTCCATTGAAAAACTTCAAATGCAACAAAACAAGTCATATTTCTTTTATTGGATATATTTGTTATAAAGAAAATGTAAGTATACATTTATATAAAGCAGAAACATGAATATCAAATGCATTTCAGTATATATTGTTAGGTTCATAATGAGCACATATATACCATCCTAATCTGAAGATTATAGACTTATAGTAATGCATGAGCAAAAAGACTTACCAATTTCTCCAAAGGGTGTGTGGTAGATTAGGAAGCTCGATACTCCAAAATTGATGCCCATATTGTATCATGTCCATGTCAGATATGTATTAGACATGACATGGAGACTCCAAAAAGTGGAATACACGAGCACATGCCACAATCAGCGCCTTGTTTATGTCACCCTACACGTATCATGTCAGATAAGGTAATAAGGAATACATGAGTACATGCCAAAATCAGTGCCCTGTGTATGCTATCGAAAATATTTGTCATAAGCCGTATCAGAATTATCTATTCAGGTTCATTACTTTGATATAATGTGTCTTGTGAGGAAATAACACAGGAGAATAGACTTATAAATGTCCTTGATAATATTTTAATCTAGAAAAAATATGTTAACCTTTCCTATTTCTAGCAATATTAGTTTGAAAATTCTAATTAGTCAGTAATTTCAGTAAGATAATATTCTATAAGCTCCTAGCAAAACTAGAAAAAGAACCATTTTGTGACTGGGGTTAACAAAAGAAACAACTCTCAGGTCTTAGTATTAGCTCATAATATCAGAGTATCAGTGTAGTATCAAGAGTATTAGTGTATCATTGTAGTATCAAGAGTATTAATATTAGCTAATAATATCAATATAACTAGTATCAGTGAAGGTTCAGCACAGAGAAAGAATCAGACAAGTACAACTAGTATAGCTCAGAGTATCAATCTAACTAGTATAGATCGAGTCATCATCTCCTTTCTTTTGTAAAGGCAACCACGGGACCAACCATCTTCTTGACAAAGGAAACCTAGACTTTTAATAGCTAATATTATCTATCTTTTGGAACAATACTTCATTTTACATCCTGATTAGATTATCTATTGGTACTTTTGATGTTCAAAGAATGATTTATGTCTTTTGGAACAATGCTTTGTGAATAGAGTGATTGAGATGAATATCAATATTGTTTTGCCTTCACATAAATGTGTTTTCTTGATACCAAATCATTTTCAGAAATGAGTGTCCTGTAGCCAGTGTCCTTGTACATATTCGTGCAAGGTGTAGGGATACCAAATCATTTTTCTGTATCCTATTTTTTTGATACCAAATCATTTTTCTGTATCCTGTAGCCAGTGTCCTTGTACATATTCGTGCAACATAGATGGACACTAATACCCCAACGAGAATGATCTCTTTGGCCTTCCTCTATTTTTGGTCTTAAAGTTGTGATGTGTTATCTTAACAAACATATGATATTGTGAACAAGAAATAGACTAATCGAACTATTTTTCTTCATGAGTCCAGAGAATCTATGTCAGCTATATTTTGTTGTGTTCATTATGTTTGATGTCACTGCATGTCTTACATAAAACGTTCCCACATGACAAATGGATATTTGCCTGTGAGTTTTTGTTGTTCTTTAGAACTCTTGCTCAACCTCACCTAAATCTTTCCTCTTCGGGATCCGCGGATAATAACCAAGGAAATGTAGTTTCTCAAATTTCAAATGGAAGTTGTATTAATGTTAAGTTTTTGGTATTGTAGTTTAATTAATTTCAGTTTTATTGTAGTATTGTCAGTTCTCTTAGTAGTATCTGGGTTGTAATCTTGGTACAGTTTAATTATACTGCTGTGACCAGTGTAAGTTTTGGATATTATGATTGGTAGTTTTGAATATTGTAAGATAGTTGGATTGTTTAGTAAATTAGTTGGTTGCTTCATCTGGATTAACCAGTTAAGTATTCACTCTTTGTATAAAAAATAAAATAAAAATAAATCTCACTTCTAAGTAGAAACTTGGATATGATTTCCTCGGCACAAAGAAGTTACTTGTATAAACTATAAAGGGATTGCTGGACATTAAGCCCAAATATAAGAGATTTAGGATATATGGATTTATACTTTTTCTTAATTTGAGTTATGGTAGTTGAAAATGCCTCGTACAAAAATTGGTTCAATCCATGTTCATATTTCTTCATATACCAGCAGCAACGTTACATGCATAATGGCTGAATATAGTGGACTGAGCCGATGGTGATCCTAAATCAGATCATGTCATTTCAGCATCCATGGATAATTTCTCTTCTGCATTGCTTTTATACTTCATTACTTGTTTACTTAATACTGACAAGTTAGTTTTCAACTACTTAGTGGGCCTCATTTCATAGCCTAATTAGATTTTTAGTTAATTGCTTAACTAATAAGTTCACTTATAATAGCTGTTTTTGTTAGTTACTCGGTATTCTTGGTATGTATTTGCTCGACTGACATATAGTAGTTACTTTCTTTAGGTTATAATGTATTGCATTTAACTTCTTTAAGCAACTTATTGTCATGTTATGACTTTGTTGATTCTATAGGCATGTAATTTTATTTCCATGATATATCTCTGAATTTTGGAAATGCACTTTGAAATATAGATATCTTGGTAGAGGACAGGTCTATCAACTGCATCGGGCACCATAGCATCACTGTAGTGTCAGTGTTTTAAATACTGCGCTTCACAACCAATTAATGGGTTAAGTTTTTTTTTACCTGCTTGTTGTCCCAAAATCGTACCCAGCTGAATATGAAAGAAAGACTTTCTCCAATAAAGATACAGCAGTTCTCTTGGTCTATAATCTACCAAAGAAACCCCAACAATGCCCAGTTCAACTATAATTTCAAGAGGAGAAATGCTGCTCTTCACCTCATTTTGCAAAGCTGATGATCCGGAGGCAGATTCAATATTTTCATGTGAACCTAAAGGCATATTTTTGGCATTTGTGAAACGTACAATCTTGATATCTCCTACTTCCATGACATCAAGCTTAATACCATATCCCTCCAACTCTGTGGATACTATACCAGTTTCCACACTGTCATTTTGGACACACACTTCATTTCCAATGTAAAAAACAACATCAATAAGTTTCTGCCCGTATGGGTCATCCCAAGAAAACTTTGTAGTAGAAAGTGGTTCCAAAATAATCCATGCACCATCATCATACCCAGACTGCCGAAATTTGATTGCTGTCTTTGTTCTGTTTTTGATTCTGTAAAACAGAAGGATATCATAAAATGATCAAAGAACTTCATGGATGGGCCCCCCTCAAAAGACATGGTAATAAAATGAAAGTAATCATGTAGAGGTACCTGATAGGACCATGTTCTGATCCTAGGCGGAACACTACCAGAAAACGTGATCCCTCTTCATAACCACGAATTTCAGTCCTTAAAAATCTCCTAACCCCGGGAAGCTTTCTCAGCACTATAGTAATCGTGTCTTCCTTTTTTATTTCAATAGGAACACACCAAGCTGTATCTTCCATGCGAACCTAACAATAACAGACCACTAGTTTGATTAGAACAAAAATTCTACTGCAAAGTAGCTGAATAAGGAACTTTACTGGGTCAGCATGTTTAACTTCAATTAGGAAAAATTACAACTAACTGATGATAATGACTGCTATAGATTTTCCACAATATTATGCACGCATATATCGGGAGAGAAAATCCAAGGCTGAACATAACATAATACTTCAGAGTTGTAAATATTTAGAAAAATTTATGGTAAAAAATTTGAGGCTGTCTCTACGTTTAGTGTCAGATTACCACCAATTTTCTTGTATATTGTCTGATTAAGAAAAAGTATATGAAGAAATATGAACATGGACTGAATCAAGGAATGTAGGACTGAAATACATAAATGCAGTAGCTAAAATATACATACTAATTCCCTCCCTTATATGACAGATACTGAGAGAATATTGGGGACTGATACCACTGATAGTGGACTGAACATTAATGAATATGAAGAAATATGAACATGGACTGAATCAAGGAATGTAGGACTGACATGCTATGACTAAGCTATAGGATATGTTTTGGACCGAATATGAGTTACCTGGACAATAAATGAAAGGGATTCGACTGAAACTCATGAAGGCAGTGGCTTATTGATGCAATCAAGGTAAACTAAGGACTGCAAAATTAAAGGGACTGCTCATGATGAGCAGGACAAAACATTCAATGGGTGGACTGCTCAGTGAACAGTGGACTGAGCTTATCTGAACAGTGCAGGAAGTTGTATTATTGTTGTATTATTTTTGGAAATCTGTAGTAATGGTATGCAGGGGTATATTAGCTTCCAATCAAATATCTTATGAACAATGTATCTTATACGATAATATGTGATCTATATCTTGATATTACAGCTTGCACACTATTTTTTAGTTTCTTTAGGCTTCTTACTTATTGCATTGGAATGTCTAAAATAACATTTGTTATGTGTCAAATGCCTCCAACTTCACATATTTGGAATGCATACGATGAAAATTAGAATTACATTGTGGAACTCATTTGTTTCTTTATTGTCATAGATGGAAAAATCAAAGAGCAGAGTATATTTAAGACCCGAACAAGCAGCCCAAATGACGTCAGCATATGAGAAGCAAAGAAATGATAATATTGCTAGTAACAAAAGGAAATTAGATGCGTTGGGTTTGCTTCGCGCCTCAAATTTATTAACTCCATTTGAGAAGGTCACCCAAACAAGTTTTGGTAAGAATAGCAAAAGAAATATGAGTGAGAGAGATGGTAATGAGTATCGACCGGGCCAGTGTGATGATTTGCTTAGTTCATCCAGCAGTGATGATGATAATAATGTGCCTTCTAATCAACCAAAGGAAAATGTAATATATAAGATATGAACCTCGAGTGATATGTTGTGTTTAAATTATGTTACTAATAATGCCTTAATATCTATGTATTTTGTATGTGTAGGTCGTATACAATGGTCCCATTCGTAAATCATCACGTCTTGTTTCGACACCTGAAGATACCACTGCTGAGGGGTGCAATAACCTTCAAATGCATGTGCCTAGTCCTATGGAGTCACTAGCTAGTGGTTCAGGTAATCTAATGGATATAATCTTATTTGATTTTAATGAAGTCTGAAATAGAAATCTGGTCTATCTATTATCTAGCTTAAGGCTATTTTCTTTTTCTTTTTGATGTACAGGTTCACCGAAGAAAAATATACGGGTTAAGACGCGTGGTAAAGCTGAAGAGAAAATGGTACAAAAAATCGGCAAGCTTCAAGTGTCAATCCCCGCTAGGGAAAGGGCTCCAGTAGGGGATAATGCTACTACTCTTGCAAACCAGATTGGCGTTGAAGTTCGGGCTGCTGCACCACTTCAGGACGTTATGTATTGGGATGACATTGATGACACCCTAAAGAAGTCAATTATTCAAAGGGTTCAGGTATTGGTGGATCTATTTACTACTTCATATAATTAGGTTTATTTCCATATATTATTTATTAATAATCTATATTATTGAGTACATGTTTGCAGGATAAATTTGAGATCAAAAATTATGATGAGGATGAAGTCGTAAGGCAGACTATTACGAAAATATGCTAGCTGAGATACAAAGATTGGAGGAGTCACATGCATGCACATTATAAGAAGTTGTTGAAGGATGACATAAACCCCAGAAACAATTCATATAAAGGCGTTTCACAAGAGGATTGGGAGTACATGATTGATCGGGTTTGGACAACAAATGCCAAATTTAAGGTATATGATGCCCGATTACTTTATTCCTACTTTTGTGATTTTTTATATAGGACATGCCATTTAACTTCTTGCTTTGAGGGAAACTGATGGGATTAGTGTGGATATTACACTGACGAGGCTCTTTTAATCTTGCTCATTTAGCACAAAAATGTATTAAGATCATCTTGTTTATTCTCAGTTCATGTCACGGTCCTTTAGTGTGGATATTACAGTGCCTTGGTGCTTAGTGATATACTTCCAAATGCTGATTGGTGTTCTAATTTGACGTCCTCGATATACTTCATGTTATATCAGGAGCCTTCCCTTTTAGCCATGCTGCCACACTTGAATTTATTCTTCTAATTTAGATAGAGTGTCCCTTTGTTGGACATCAGAAATATCTCATCTTTCCCGAAAGACTTAATACATGCATTGCAACTATTGTACTCTGTACGGACACATCCATCTATGATAATTTGACCTCTTTTAGAAATAAAGGAATTATATATGGAAAATACATTTAAATTAAAACTCATTGTTAATGAGAAATTAATTTGACTTCCTCCTAGTTTGAAGTATCCATGCATTTCATCTGTTACATGACTCCTGTGACTGACTGTCCTCCTGTGACTGACTGTCCTCTTTTATTGCTCTCCAAATCTCATGTTCAATAATGGCGCTGACTTGTGTGTTACTCCTGTAGTTATTGAGTTCATTCCACCAACGTCTAGCTATTAGCCTTCCATTAGGTAGCCCAAGGTCAAACAATATACCTGTTCCCTATTTGTTGTGTTTCTAATATGCCATTTTACCAGTTTTCTTTTCTTCAGTATAGTCTTGAAATTAACCGAGACATTGTTATCCTCATTTATATCCCAAAACTTCTGCCCTTGAGATATCTTTTCCACACTAAGATTGTGCATGTTGATGTATTACTTAAGAATTTATATAGTAGCTTTATTGAACACCCTTCATTTGTATCAGCTATTTGTAGCCCTAACACATATTCCTTTCTTATGGAGATTGTGTCCCAGCTTATGGTATGTTTTCCATCCGTCCAAAAAAGTTAGCAAACAATTTCTCTATCAGGACAAGTAAACTTTGAGGAACTTGGTCTGCATATATATTTGACCAGCGCGCGCGGAGAGAGAGAGAGAGAGGTTGAAAGTTTAATCTATATAGGAGTGTACCCCTCAAGGAACTTGGTCTGAATTCCTGGCTTGCCCTTTATAACTAATTTGATAAATACCTAATTATTTGTTAAGAAAGTTTAATCTATATAGGAGTGTACCCCTCAAGGAATAGAAGAAATACTGTCTTGTGTTTTTGTATAAATTTGTTACTACTGTTATTTGGTTTACATTTTCCGTCAAAGCAAGAATCCACTGGCATTGTTTAACTTGTAATTGCTTGTCATATTATAGCCATGGTCTAGTCTATCATAAACATTTCATGAGCGACAACTGAGAATTGCTATATGGCACCTCTATATTTGAGACATGACCAATTGCTCTTGATGAAGATTAAAATGTCTGAGATGAATTGCTAGCTAAAAGGTTATGTATATCATTGATTGGAATAGATAAACAAATATCAAAAATTAATTCCTGAAAGGCAGCACGGATTTTACATGTGTCCCGTCGATTTTAGAGAAGTTATCTGTGAGAGGTGCAAAAAATTTCTTTCTGTAGGATACCATAGCTGAACAATTTCTCTGCAAACAATTTCTTGATAGAAAACAGTATACATATTTCTCTGCTAGTAAAGTATACACATAGCTTTACAATTTCTCTGCAAACAAAAAAAAATGTTTATTGATAGAAAACAGTATACACATTATTAGAAATTAATAATATGAATTGGGAATTATCATTTTTTTTAAACTTAAATGCAGACTCATTAAACAGATACAATGAAAAATAATGTAATATGAATTGGGAATTATCATTTTTTTAAACTTAAATGCAGACTCATTAAATACAGACTCATTAAATAGACTCATTAAACAGTATACACAAGAATAACCATTGTTTAGTCCTAGAAATGTGCATCTCTGTTTCACCTACACACTCTAGGATTATGTTATTTAGTTACAGGCAATTGATTCCCTGGAGGTTTGTGTTTGACACACTTGGTTGTTAAGTGAGATGTCCTATGTTAGGCAGAAAAATAGTGAACTCCCGAAGTTTAATCAGGAAACTTCATTGTTGTTACTGTAGTTGCTGTTGCTCGTGTTTGTTGCACTTGACTTGTTGATTGTGGGTTTGACCTTCACCACTCTACCAAGATCAATATGCATGATGTGCAGCTATATGCTAGGAAATGACAGTCAGCAGAATATATTGTTTTTACTGACATAATGTTTATTAAGCTTTTTCTATGTTTCAGTGATCTAATCATTTAGAAGTATGCAATTTTTTTCCAACCAATTTAGTGTTCTGCACTTGACTGGTTTTTCCTTTTTGTTTTCCTACTTTACTTTATGTTCACCCTTTTTTTGGTTTCATGTTGTAGAAACGATCAGACAAAATGTGGTAGCACGTTCCTCTTTGCCATGGAATCATTCTTGCGGGTCAAAGTCATTTGCAGCGACAATGTCCACGAAGGTGATGCATTTTTTGCAATTTCTAAGCATGAGATGAAAGCAAATAAATTAAAACATTTAAGAAAATAACACCAACTTTTCCGTATAAAAATTTGTGATCCTAATGGTGTTGAAACTAAGCACACACTCATACATGACAAGATTTCTAGATATATAACATCCTTCTAGGAGAGATTATAAAGGTTGCAATATGAGTATCGATTCATAACAAGATTTCTAGAGTTAACACTAGCAAATGTGCTCAAGAGTTAACACTAGCAAATGTTTGTGTCGACACATTTTCTTTACTAAGTTTATTTTGTGTGAAACAAAATACTGTACAAGTGTTCATATATTTTATAGCCTTCATAGATATTTGTCATTCTTTTAGCATATACTTTTTTTTTACTTACAAGCATTTTTTTAATTTTTGTTTGCAGGATCACATGGACAACAAAGCCAATTTTTGGGAATATGTTCTTATCATTAGATCTATCATTATTTTGGAGAAAGTAATGTTTGCAATGAAAAGATAATTTTTTGTTGGCTAATTTTTTGGGAATACACTGAATCCATGTATTTTTGCTTACATTATATTTGTCTAGCTGGAATACAATGATTGTGAAATACAATACGTTTCTCCTTGAATGGGTTACTTGAAGTTAAATCTTTTGCATTATTGGACTATTTTATGAAGACATTATATTGGATATTATTTGTGTGCGATAACTTGTTGCTATTTATTCTCAAGTTCTTTGAATACAAATTTCAATGTTTATAAGTTTCTTTTGAAGTAGGATTTTATATCTATGTTTCAAATGCGATTTTTTATTATGATAAATCAATATCAAAATTTGTCTACATTAGTTTTTGCGACATCAAATTGTGTAGTAGAAGGTGTTTTTATATTTGTCTACATTAGCTTTTGCGACATCAAATTGTGTAGCAGAAAGTATTTTTATATTTGTCTACATTAGCTTTTGCGACATTAACTTGTGCAGCAAAAGGTGACTTTTTCCCGACATGTGTTATGTTGCCAAAGTATCACCTTTCTGCGACACGCAATACACATGTCGCCAAATGTTATTTTATAAAAAAATTAGAACATGTCGCCAAAAGTGGGCATTTTCGGCTACATGATGGATTTGTGTCGCCAAATACTTTCCCAGACAAGGATACGGCGACACACGTGCGACATAGCGCGATATGTCGCAGAAAGGCTTTGGCGACACAAATCCATCTTTCTGCTACATATTGTGTATGTCGCAGAAGATGCATTTTCTTGTAGTGTAGGTTGGGAACCCCACCCACTCCAACAAATCTCCCCCTTCACAACTATGGGGAGGATGTCATCATCCCGACGATCTGCCTGCAGTACTCAAACTTCCCCCTTGGTACAATCTTCGTGAACATATCAGCTCCGTTGTCATCTGTATGAACCTTCTCAAGCTCCGCGTCCTTCTTCTCAACCACATCCCGTATCCAATGATACCGAGTCTCGATGTGCTTGGACCGGCTATGAAACGTCTGATTCTTCACAAGGTGGATAGCACTCTGACTGTCGCAAAGCAAAGTATACTGCTCTTGCTTCAGTCCCATTTCCTGCAACAGCTTCTTCATCCACAACAGCTCCTTGCAAGCCTCCGTCGCCGCAATGTACTCTGCCTCTGTCGTCGACAAGGCAACACACTTCTGCAACCGCGACTGCCACGACACCGCTCCTCCCGCAAACATCATCACGTAGCCCGAAGTCGATCGCCCCGTGTCTACATCTCCAGCCATATCAGCGTCGGTATACCCAACCAGCTTCGACTCGTCACCACCAAAGGAAAGTCTCCAACCAGCAGTGCCCTGAAGATAACGTAGAATCCACTTGACCGCACTCCAACGTACCCTTCCAGGATTTGAAAGATACCTGCTAACCGTACCAACTGCATGAGCGATATCTGGCCTCGTACACACCATAGCATACATAAGGCTCCCCACAGCTGAAGCATATGGAACCCGCTCCATATCTTCCTTTTCGTCCTCGGTAGATGGACACTGTTCCTCAGTGAGCTTAAAGTGAGCCGCGAGGGGGGAACTCACTTTCTTCGACCCGTCCATCCCGAAACGCTGAAGTACCCGATGAATGTACTTCTTTGGGGACAAGTGTAGCAGCTTGGACTCTCTCTCTCTCGGCTGATCTCCATCCCAAGAATAGTCTTCGCTGCGTCCAAATCCTTCATAGAGAAGGCTGCGCCAAGTTGGCGCTTCAGCTCCGCTATCCTAGTGGCATTCCGACCCACTAATAGCATATCATCAACATAGAGCAATAGAATGATAAAATCATCCTCGGCAAAATACCTCACAAATGCACAATGGTCCGACGTCGTCCGTGCATAACCATGCTCCCCCATAAACGACTCGAACTTCCTGTACCACTGCCTCGGAGCCTGCTTCAGACCATACAAGCTCTTCCTCAACCGGCAGACTAAATGTGACTTGCCCTTCTCACAGAATCCCTCCGGCTGCTCCATGTACAACTCCTCCTCAAGATTACCGTGGAGGAACGCCGTCTTCACATCCATCTGCTCGACCTCCAAGTCGAGACTGGCTGCTAATGCTAGCACCACCCGAATAGACGAATGCTTGACGACAGGCGAAAAGATCTCATCATAATCTACACCTTTCCGCTGACCGTAGCCTTTGACTACCAGCCTCGCTTTGTATCGAGGACGAGTAGCATCATCCGTCTGCTTTACTCTGAACACCCATCGATTCTTCAAAGCCTTCTTGCCCTTTGGCAACCGCACCAGATCATAAGTGGAATTGGTGTGCAAGGAACTCATCTCCTCCTGCATAGCCTCCATCCACTCCTGCCTGTGTTCGTCTTCCATAGCCTCTGCAAAACTTTCGGGCTCTCCCCCGTCAGTCAATAGCACATACTCATCTGGTGAGTATCTCGTAGATGGTCGACGATCCCTGTCACTCCTCCTCAAAGGAACCACTGGTGCTGGCTGTATACCGACAGCCTCCTCCCCTTCAAGAACTACCTCTCCGGCATGCTCATCCTCCTGAGGGACACCCTGACCACCATCAGCAGGCTGATGATCAAGGTTGGGAGCAACTCTATGTACTGGCTCCCCCATAACTGGATCCTCTGCGATGTCCTCTGGAAACTGCTCGAAGCGAAAAGACTCTAACTCAGGCAATTCCTCAGCCTCAGAAGGCGTCTCGGAATCCTGAGTGTTGGTCATGGTCTGATCCTCGACGAACACCACGTCCCTGCTTCTGTAGAGCTTTCCTTCCACTGGATCGTAGAGTCTATAACCAAACTCATCCCGACCATAGCCGACAAAGACGCATCGCGTCGTCTTCGGCTCAAGTTTGGTCCTCTCGTCCTTCGGTACATGCACGAAGGCTTTACAACCAAATGCCCGCAGGTGATTGTATGACGGCTCTTTGCCGTACCATATTTTGTCAGGCACATCACCCTGCAAAGGAGCACTAGGAGATAAATTAATAATATAAGCAGCTGTGAGAAGAGCCTCACCCCAATAACTGCCCGGCAAGTTTGCTTCTGACAGCAAACACCGCACCCTCTCCATCAGTATCATGTTCATGCGCTCCGCTACACCATTGAGTTGAGGTGTCTTTGGCGGAGTCTTCTGGTGTCGTATCCCTTGCTCTCTGCAATACGCATCAAAGGGACCGATGTATTCGCCGCCATTGTCGGACCGAACACACAACAACTTCTTGCCCGTCTCCCTTTCAACAGAGGCCTGAAACTCCTTGAAAGTAGGCAGCACCTGATCATTGGTCTTTAAGGCATAGACCCAAACCTTCCTGGAATAGTCATCAACAAAAGTTACAAAGTAAGAAGCACCACCAAGAGATTTTACCTTCATAGGACCGCAGACATCCGAGTGAATCAACTCGAGCAACGCCGGCTTCCTCGAACTTGGGTGACTTTGGAAAGACACCCTATTTTGCTTCCCAGCTAAACAGTGCGTGCATTTCTCCAACTTTGTAGACCTGAGCCCCGGAATCACCTTCCTGTTCACCAAGTAGCTCATCCCCTTCTCGCTGATATGGCCGAGCCGCCTGTGCCACAACTCGGTAGACGTATCACTAACTGCGTTCACCTCCTGTGCCCCCTCTGCGCTCCCCTCCATATAGTAGAGACCGAACTTCTTGCTTCCTCTGGCAATCACCAACGAACCTCTGGAAAGCTTTCACTGACTGTTCCCGAAGAGACTGAAGAATCCCTCGTCATCCAACCTTCCAACCGACACCAGGTTGAAACGGATATCAGGGACATGACGAACATCCTTGAGAACAAGAACCGCACCCGTCTTCGTTCTTAAATGCACATCTCCAACGGCAACCGCCTTCGACACATCTCCGTTGCCCATCTTCAACACTCCACAGTCGCCTGTAGTGTAAGTGGCAAACAGTGCCCTGTTGTGAGATACATGTGCTGAAGCCCCTGAGTCCACCAGCCAAGAATTGTCATCGCAGGCGAGGTTAGTAATGACCTCATCACCTACGACGATCACATCGCCTCCATGCACCGAGGCCGCCACCGTAGTGTTCTCTTCTTGCTTCCCCTTGTCGCCCTTCTTCTCTCTCTTCCAAGCGAAACAATTCCGCTTGATATGGCCCTTCTTACCGCAATGGTAACACTCTGAGTCCTCGTAACGACCCTTGGACTTCCCCCTGCTCTTGTCTCTGCCACCACCTGGACTCCTGCTTTTGTCCCTTCCGCGGCTCTCTGAAACCAATGCCTCTGAGTGGTGGGATGTGGATGAAGTGCCCTGAGAACGTCTCCGCATCTCTTCATTCAACACCCCGCTCTTGGCAAACTCCAGACTGACCACGCCCTCTGGAGCAGAAGCGATCATAGATACTCGTACGGTCTCCCACGAGTCTGGCAAAGTACACAGCAGCCACAGTCCCTGAACTTCGTCGTCGAACTTGACTCAGATAGCTGGTCAACCACGGCCTGGAACTCACTCAAGTGATCCGAAATAGACGTCCCATCCTTGTATCGCAGACCCATCATCGTCCGGATCAGGAACAACTTGTTTACCCCGGTCTTCTTCGCATACAAGGATTCCAGCTTATCCCACAACGTCTTCGCGTGCTCAATATTGGCAACGTGATTGTACACGTTCCCGTCCACAAACTGCCGTATGTACCCACACACCTGTATATGCTCGAATGTCCAGTCCTCCTCGGATTTATCACTGGGCTTCTCGGATGCAAATACGGGTAGATGCAGCTTCTTGACAAATAGCAAATCCTTCATCTTGCTCCGCCAATAATGATAGTTTGTGCCGTTCAGGTTCACCATGCGCACCGGCTTCGCGTCCATCTCTCCTCCCTGGTTCCTCTGTCAACTACTGACACCCTTTTGAATTCCAGAACCTGGCTCTGTTACCACTCTGTTGGGAAAGAAACGCGGAAATATTTCTCCAAACCGGAGAGTACCTGCGAGAGGACCGAGCAATACAACGCACGAACCCAAAAACAAACACACAAAACAATCCACGCAGACACAGAGAATTTTTGACGTGAAAAATCCTTGCAGAAAAAACCACGGAACGATCGGAGTCTAACCCTGAGAAGCCTCCACTAATGGAATAGAAGAATTACACCCTCTACAAACTCCTCCCGATCCAAATCGGATCCCCACAACACTCAGAGATAAGAACAATGATTACAAGGCTACGAAGAGCGAGAACGACGAGTAGAAATTACCCGAACACGATCTCCTTCGAATAGCGACCTTCAATCCTCCGTCTTCTTCTCCGAAGTTGTAATGGCACTCTTGCCTCCTTCCTCTCTCAAAGTTGTGTTGCCTTGCGATATGTTGCACAATGAATTAGGGTTGGGAAATCCCAATATAACTCCCTAATTCCGCAGCAAACCTGGACCGTTAGATTAGATCCAATGATGAAAACTCATCCTGAAATTCGCTTCAGCCCCCGACGACACAGAGTTCGGCCAGAACTCTGTGTCGAGCATCCAGAACCTCACGCCACAATGCTGGAGTGGCCAGACCGAGTTCGGCCCGAACTCGCCATGGGACCGAGTTCGGCCCGAACTCGCCATGGGACCGAGTTCGGCCCGAACTCGGATCTCCTGTTCCAGAACCTCCCATGGAGCAGCAGCAGCAGCAACTCCGACTTCCCGAGCTTCTCCGACATCGGACGGCGCTCGTCGCACTCTGGGGTCTTCTCCACATAGGTTGGGAACCCCACCCACTCCAACACTCTCATCCGAAGATTGTGCGCCTAATTTTGAACAATCGGATGATTGAGGTCTTTGATAGAAAAAAAAAAGAAAAAAAAAAGGAGAGAAATTTTGAACTCTCTTAGTAGGGCCGGCCCAAAGAAGCAAGCTGGCGACTGCCCCCATGCCCTTCAATAGAAGATGTTCTTAAACATGGCTCAAAGTTACTTATTAGCGCATCTCCAACCCTATTGTGACTTTGGAAAAAAGTTAATGCCACATAGGAATAACAAAATTTTATTCAAAAGTTCTTCTCCAATGCAATTGTCAAGTCAATTGTGAAGCTTATGCGGCAAAAATTAAAGAAGACATTGTGAAGTTGATTGTCTTGTTCTAGACAATGCACTTAACAATGTCTTCTCTTCCATGTCATCAATTATGAATAAAAAATATTAGAAAAAAGAAAGAACATGAGTAGTTGTCTTAAAAGTTGTCTTGGAAGTTGGAAAACATACTTTTTATTGTCTTCTCAATACTTTTACATTGGAGAGAGTTTTTCTATCTTATTGTCTTTTGAGATATAATTTTGCCACATAAACAAGACATTGTCTTGTGGCTCATGCCACATAGGAACCACCTAAGACTCACAACACTTAACAAGACAATAGGGTTGGAGATGCTCTTAGTCCAGTGGAAAAGCTCAAACATGCTCTAGACCACATAAATATTGCTAAGAAGACGGTTCGACGAGTACCTACTCTCAAGCAGGAGCGGGTTGGACGACCGTCACAGTCTCTCTTTTCTTTTTCTTTTTTTGTGAGGTCCGTTCTTCCTAAATTAGCCCAAGTCTACCATAAACCTTAGGCTAATCCTTCTTTTTTTTAACAAAAGACCCAATGTTTGGAGCAAACTAAAGTATAGTTTTCTGAAAAGAGAAGGTGGATAAGGAAAGCACAATCTCCCAATAAAAATGATAAAATAATTATTTTTAATAATCTATTCTATTATATAATAGAAAAAATTGATGGTGAAACTTTTAAATTCCAAAAATATCCTTTACATGTCTATCTATTCTATTATATAATAGGAAAACTTAATGGTAAAACTTTTAAATTCCAAAAATATCTTTACATGTCTATACTAATTAAAAATGGTTCATTAATCTATTCTATTATATAATAGGAAAACTTGATGGTGAAACTTTTAAATTCCAAAAATATCCTTACATGTCTATCTATTCTATTATATAATAGGAAAACTTAATGACGAAACTTTTAAATTCCAAAAATATCCTTACATGTCTATACTAATTAAAAATGGTTCATTAATTTTAATAAGGACAATTTAGTAATTACGAAGACTACCTTTTGGTCTTCCTAAAGAGTCTTCTTAATTAAAGGGTTATTTTGTATAAGGGTACCAAGTTTTTGATATAATTAGACTTTGGGTACTGAATTTGTCCGTTTTAGAGTTTGGGTACTCGAATTTTTTTTAGTGACACATTTTAGTGACACAAGTGGACTTTCAGTGACGAAATAAGACTTTTAATGACGAATGTTCGTCACTAAAATGTTACAGTACCCAAAGTCTAAAACGGACAAACCCAGTACCCAAAGTCTAATTATATCAAAAACTTGGTACCATTATACAAAATAACCCTTAATTAAAAGAATGTTAAAATATGTGCATGGCACGTATGGCCAGGGGCGGATCCAGAAATGTATATTGGGATGGGCTAGAGTAAGTTGGAATGGGCTAGATGTAAGCAAATTCTCATAAAAATAAATCAAAATAAAAAATTTATATGAGAAAAATAAGTAAAATCTTTTTTTTGGGGTGGGGTCACCCCCTACCTAAATCCGCCCATGTGTATGGCACGTGCACGTATGCTAGTTAGTTAAAGGTGGTTAAGGGAGATCAAATTTTTGAATCTCACCCTCGGCCCCATAGACCTTAGGACCGACCCTCTCTACGTCAACTTACAAATAAAAAGTTTTAGTAACCGAAATGGTAATAAAATGATTCGAACAATACATCAGAAAATACAAATGATATGGTGCTAACATGACATTGATTTTACTATTAGAAAATCTTGATCACAAATAAAAATTTTCATTATAGATTTCAAAATTAAAATTATAATATCACAAATTAGAAATTTGATAAAAATGTTATCTACAGCACTAATAAATCATTGACAAGACAACTTGTTACATCTACGCCACGTCATTATTGCCACCTTTTAGTCTTTAGAGAATCAATCACTAAAGAATTTTTTTTATCATTGGATTCAAAAGTCAAATTAAATATCAAAAATTTAAAAAAAAAATTATTTCTAACACTAAAATTAGCGTTACGTTAGCCCCATGCCATAGGTGCTAAATAACATTTCTGTATTATATTACATATGTAAGCTAAATGCAATAATTACTTTGTAATATACACACATGTATTCATCAATAACATGAAATACGTTAACACTGTTAAAGTCTGTGCCTGTGAAATCGGAGATCCGTCTAAAGTTGTGATAGTTATAGAAATTAGTAATATATTGATTTCACTTGATATTCTCTCAATACATGCATCTTTGGCTAAAACACTTTTCTCACGGAAAACCTTTATACATACAAGTAAATAGAAACTAGAACATATATAGTTACAGCATTGCTGGTGAAGATTAGTAAGAAAATAGAAGAAGAACGCTGATCAAGAGGAGAAGAATCCATCAAACGCAGCCGAGCCGAAGGAACTCTTCGGCTCCCAAATGGTCAGCCTGCGGCTAGTCGGCACCACCACCACCACGACGTCCTTGAGCGAGGAGAGCTCGACTTCAACTTTCCTAGAGAGGGAAGAGGTGAGCTCTCTCGCCTCCTTCAGCACCAGCATCTCCCTTTTGTGTCTCTTCTCGAACTCCTCCGCGACCAGCATAGCTATGTCAGCCATTAGCAACAAACTCAGAGAATTAGCTGGGAAATTATATGTTTGGTTGGTAAGTGATGATGATGTTATGTTAATTAAGAGTGTACATATATAGCACTGGATTTGTATATGTGTGTGTGTGGATTTGGTTCGTACGTAGTATGTAGTTGCTCTGTTGCTGTCGGCCCATGGTATGGTTTCCTGAGTGGTGACTGGTGAGTCGGTGCCGACTTGGGGAAATAATAATAATAATAAAAGATGGATAAGAGACTCGAATGTATTTTATAGACTGTGGATGTGGAGTCCGCTCCACGTTTTCCACTTTGAAATTTTTGGATAAGGGCTCAATTAATTAAATGAGCGACTTCTTGATACCATGTACCGGTATCCGTACCTGCGAAACCGGTAACGCATTACTGGGTACATTGGTCCGCTTTCTATGCTCCTGGGTTTCGTTTGGTTCCCGGAAAGTACAGTAAAGTAAAGGAATTTTTTTTTCTTTTTGAAAAATTATATTTTTTTTCGGTATTTGGAGAGAACAAGAAAATTAGAAAAAAAAAATTATAGTGAGAAAATGAATTCTTGGATGCAGGAGGAAACCATTTGTTTTGTTCTTATGAAAATTATTTTCTTTTTCTCGTACTTTTCTTTGACATCAAAATATAAGTAAGGAATGTTTTTCTTTCACAATCACATAATTCCGCAAACCAGACATTGGATATTAAAATATGAATATTACATGTCTTAATGTTGGGATTTTAATCTTAGATTCTAAAATTATAGAATTACATAGGGTAGAAACTTTAAGTGTATCTATAATATAAAGCACAGTGGATTTTTGGTCCGACCCATGTGCTTTGGTTCAACGATGATGAAAGGACTAAATTGTCCCTCTCTCTATAAGAGAGGAGGAGGTCCTATGTTGGGTGCGGAGCAACCGGTTGTTCCAACGGCACCCCCGTCTCCAGCTCCTCTTGCACCGGCCCTCCCTCCGCCGCCTCCGCTCCATCCTCGCCCACGTCGTCGTCACCGGCCTCTTCCGCAACCCCTTCGTCGCAAGCAGCCTCCTCCACCGCGCCGCCGACGCCGACCCTTCCTTCGCCGCCTCCCTCTTCTCCGCCAAGACCAACCCCAACCCCTTCTCCTTCAACACCGCCATTACCATCTCCGCCGACCCACTCTCCATCTACTCCCAAATGCTCCGCCGTTGCGTCCCTCCCGACTCCCACACCTTCTCTTCCTTGCTCAACACCACCACCGCCGCCGCCGCCACCAAGTCGCTCCACGCACACGCCCTCCTCCTCAGATTTCGGTCCGACCCCTTCGTGCAGACCGTCCTGCTCACCGCCTACTCCCGACGCGGCTCCGCCTACCACGTCCTACGGGTGTTCGACGGAATGTCGCATAGGGACGTCGTCTCCTGGACCGTCGCCGTCTTGGGCCTCGCCGTCCTCGGACGTCCCGCGACGGCTCTGCACGTCTTCGCCTCCATGAGGCCCCACGCCGCCCCGAACGTCGCCACCGTGGTCCTTGCCGTGTCCGCCTCCGTTGGGCTCGGGTCCCTGGCGCTGGCCCGGTGCCTGCACGCCTACTTCGAGAAGGCCGGGTTCGAGGCCGCATCTCCGTCCGGAACTCCCTGGCGCTGGCCCAGTGCCTGAACGCCTACGTCAAGAAGGTCGGATTCGTATCCGTGCCACTATGGCACGGGTTATCCACTAGTATTCTAATATAAGACCTTTTTTGTATCGACTTACGCACATGGTCAGGGGCGGATGTTGGTGGGCTGGCAACCCAAAACCCAAATTTTATTACCATCTACGTTCGTTTTTAACCATCTACATAGGAGCTTCAATATCCTTTCAAGGACCACTTTGTTTTGACTTTGTTTTGAGAAAGAAATGAGTCCACATTGGACCTGATCCATTGTTCTCACTTACAGTTCATATGTTAGTCTTCATAGGACATATACTTGGCATCTTGGATGTCTAAAGAACTATGACCAAGTTTATGTCATATATTTTTGTTCCAGTGGAATGTCTATAACTCCGCCCCTATATAAGCAACGGCGGAGCCATTGGTGGATGGATGTTCAACAACCAGCGGAACGCTCCAACTGATTTTGATAGTTCTCTTTTCTCTCACTCCTCCCTTAGTTACTCAACTACTATTTCTATAACACACATTCTTTACTCTTCTTTGCTTCATATTCTGAGACCGCGTCAGCGTCGTCGGAAGCAATGACAGTCGAAGGATGAGCTACAACAATAACGTTAAGTCCTACCGATGGACCTTTCCTCGCCGTCCGAACCTCCGCAACCTTGACGAGTTCTGCCACATTGCAGATTCTCTATTGATGGTAAAAGAGGATAACAAGACTATTGGTGTTCGAATTTATGTCTTAAAAAGTCTACCGGGTAAACTAAAAAATAAATTGTCAGCCTCCCATTTTGTTAGTATGTTGGACATGATTTTACATTGGTCAGACACGGTACAATATGGACACGATAAAACATGGACGTGGCGATACTGACACAACATTTAATTGTTAAAAAAAATTCATCTTACAGTATACTAAATCGTGGCTCCGCTCTTGCATATGGTAGCCCATGTGGTTGAGATGTTGGAGTATTTTCCTAGAGGACAAGGATGAAGACACCATTAAAATAATCTTTTTTTACTTATTCTTTGGGATTTCTCTTATGAGCTAAGTCCTTCGGACTTGGACGAATTGGCACAGAGCAGCGGAGTCCTAGTCCTAGTTCGTGGCCCAGAGATGTCATGGACGGTTCAAAAAAATTTTAGGTCTAGCATTTCTTTGGCCCATCATGATTTGTTCATTATATATGCCCATGATTGATCTGGCTTTCTTTTTTACAAATACATGTTAGACGAACAAAACATACGCATAGTATGATATCATTAATGCACATTAGAACTATGTCAAGTTTAACTATAAACACTATAGTGATTGCATGATTATTAGTGATATCATAATACTAAACTTAATCGATTAACCATAATCAAAACTCAAATTAATTATTTGGCTAACATTATGTGTTTCGGATTTTATTTTCATTCACTATGTTTTTTTCCTACAATTCTTTAGCTACTTCTATAGTCATACAATTCAACCATAAAATAACACAAAATAATTCAAAGATAAATAAATAATACTAAAAAAGATAATCCTCATATCTAAACTAACATCAAAATAATAAATAACAATAACAATAAACAATTAATCTAATGGATGATAAAGAAAGTTGATAAAGGAGTTAGAAGAAAATAGAAAGTCGATAAAGGAGTTAGAAGAAAATTTGTTCATAACAAATATCTCAACTTCCTCCACCAAAATATCTTGACCAAAATATCTTTCTACCAAAATATCTTCCTATATTTTGCAAGCAGTCCAAAATGTAGGTTCTGTCTCTCTCGTGCGACGTCTTGGTCGAATTTGATCCCCATCAAATATTGTTCAAACTTCAAACAGAACCTATCTATGGAGTTCCAGTACTCATGTAGTAAGGATTCAATATGCAAATAGTGCTTGCTTGATACCAAAGGGTTCCTTCAGCATATTGTAATTTGTATCGCAGATCCAATTACAGAATTAACATTCATTAAAAAAACGCCCAATGCAAAATTTAAAGAACAGAAATGATTATTGAAGAATCAAACAATCAACTAATATCAACTCCCGAGTAGTTGTAATGAGAACTGGTAGTTACCATCATTTGTCATTTCTTAAAACAGCCATAGAATTGTCATTTACTATAACAACAATGGAATAGTCGACAAATATGCTAGACTCAGAAATGTAGGCAGAAAGCTTTTTATGACAAACTGTGCAACAAAAGAAATAGCAAATAATTGTCATTCATGCCGTCACCCAGTATTTCAATTGTCAATAAGCACCCAATCTTCCCATAGTTGCTCATCCAGGATTCAGGAATACTGATAAACTCATTGTGACAAGATATTTGATCCATCCATCCATAGAACCCCCCTAATTTGAGAGAGCTTGCAGCTGGCTGGGTGCAGGTGGCGATGATTACGAGTGCAACAATTTGGTATCAATCACATGATCTCCTACATAAAGGGATGCTTTCCATCATATTCATAACAAAAGAAGTTTTGCGACGAGGGATGCTTTAGGAAAGTTCTGACATTAAATCATCCAAATTCCTGCTGAAACTCATTAGTCGCCACAGGAGAGATCTTGCACACCAAGGGCATTATTGCTGCAAACTCGCAAGCTCAGATCTTCTTAAGCACAATGCACCAGTTGGATTTGTCATAAAATTGCTCCACAATGGTGGCATTATCCATACCAGAAACCAAGCTATAAAGAGAAAAAGGAAGGGGTGTTACTCGATGTCAAATCTTGGTAGTTAATAGGTAGACAGATAATAGCATGTTGATGTGAGGAAATTTCTTATTGTCACAATTGTCAAACTACAAGAGTACGAGACCATAAAATATATTCTATGTGAAAATTGTGATATATACCAAACATGAAGTTCTAAGGCAACATCAGTAGTTTGTACTTTCTAGTAGTCTGTACGTTCTGGTTGAAGTAGGATTCTGAAGAATCAACTCGCTGATTGGAGAAGAACAAGGACATCTATTTATCGGTGAAAAAAATAATGAAAACAACAATTTCATATGAATATGGTTGAGTTTGTTTGTATATTGAAGAACCTAAAGAGTAAAATATGGAGCAAACTCTTCATCGTCATCCAAGATCTCTCCCGTCAGAATGAGGTCTACTATGGGGCACGAGAAAGCTCCAAAAAAAAAAACTGATGAAGTTTTATGACCTGTCAGATTGACACCAACCCTCTTCGCTCTAGCGAAATTCCTAGCGGAGGGAGGCATCTAGAAACAAGTGAGAGGGACTTACAAAGAAACCTAGAAGCCGATTTGGCAGGTAGATAAGATACAATTTGCTATAGGGATGCATTCATTTCTAAGGTAATGGCACAGAGAGACAGAGAGAAGGAATGACTTCTGATAAATTCCTTTCAGTTATATTTCATAAATAGATGATCAAATTGGTATAATAGATGACAGAAATTTGGAATCACAAGATATATTCCAAGTCTAGGAGAAAATATGATGCAATGGGCCAGAGGATTTGACTATCAAGTTTAGAAAGTATTATAAAAAAGTATAGACTACTAACACTTGGAAGATGTGTATTTCTTTATCTCATCTAACTTTCATAGAGAGATGTCTTTCGCGACATCTCACTTTCATAGAGATTCATTTTTCTCTAGAAGGGGTAGTTTGGTTCTCATTTAAAATGGAACTTTCTTTCATTTCTGCCATAACGGAAAACAGAACATGTTTGGTTCTCAATCTTTACCATTATTGCCATAAAACATGACAAATCACAAACACTCAAGGAGGCACAATTTGGCTTTCGCCGTTTGAAGTGGACCTTTTGCCGTTTCAAATGGGAAGCAAACCGACCCTTACTCTGATCCATGTATTCATGTATAACATCAATTGTTACAAGGAAACTGTACATGATTATGGGAGTGATGACATTTTCACAAAAATAAGTCCAATATGCAAAACTTTAATTCAATAAATTTCCACAAAGAAACATTACCTTCTATTCTATCCCAACCCAACAAAATTAACACAAGGATTAGACAAAATAACAATAGTTGAATAGGAAGCAAGTTATGCAAGAAGATTAAACAGATAATGAAATACGTTACCAAAATAACAAAAGAAAAGAAAAGAAAAAAAATGAACTTGTAGGGTCTAATTGATTTTGACTATGATTCATCACTCTTTTTTTCCCCTTCAAACTTCTAGTTCTCTTCAAGACTTCACTCCACTTCTCCATTGTTATTAATTAAAATAACTTGTAGGCTCTAATTTATGTTGATTATTGATTAATCTCCTTCCACCTTTATTTTCCTTCCAAATTCTAGTTCCTCTTTAAGACTTCAATCTACTTGAAATAAAGTAGTATTACGAGTTAATCTCAAAGTTCTCCTTTGCTATTAATAACAAGCGGTCAAAAATAGTTTATTTTTATCATGTGAATAACAAGGAAACAGAAGGCCATTTATATTACATATAATGTGATCAATGTTATAGATTTCGCTAGGCGGAATCGGTGCGTCGAGGACCCGCCTAGCGCCTAGGGCGCCTAGTACCCGCCTAGGAGCCGATTTGTTTTTCTTATTTTTTTTATTTTGCCCATGTGTATATATATAAATAACATATATGTAACTTTTAAACACATAAACTTCTGAGCTCTTATGGCTAGCGTAGCTATGCTTAGGTCTTCATTTCAGTGGCTAAGGGTTCGAATCCCTTGTTTTTTTTTCTTCAGTTTTTTTTTTAACTTGGGAAAAAAAAATATAAGGGGGAGGAGAGGAGAGAGAGTCTGCAGCAGCATACTTCTCCTCCGCTCCCCTCCCCTCTCCTCCTCCGCTCCCCTCCTCCTCCCCTCACCCAACAGCAGCATCAGGCCAGCAGCATCCACCACCACCAGCAGTCGGCGGCAGCAGCTGCGACGGCGACGACAGCGGCGGCGACAAGTATTTTATTTTTTTGTCAAAATAAATTTTTTCTGTGTTTTTTTTTTAATTTTTCAAAAAAATGGCCACATAGGCCGCCTAGGGCCGAAATCCGTCTAGGGGGTTTTCGGTGCGGCCTAGGCGGCCGCCTAGGCCGAAATTTAGAACACTGAATGTGATTATAAATTGATTAATACATGGGAACTAGAAATAAATTCCTCAAAGCCCTGGACCATGGCAGACAAAAAAAACAAGAGAACGATTAATCAATTAAAATATTGTAGCGCCCAAAAAGGTGTTCATTTAGAAAAGGGTTTTGTGGTGGCTAGAGTAAGATTTGAGAGAGGATTAGGTTGGGCACATGAACATCTCCAGGTTATAGATGGAAAAATATTAGGATTGCGTGAAACAGGGTATAAGGCTTGTTCACCTCTAAAGTAGCTTTCTGGAATCCCAGATGGTATGTGCTTCACCTAGCCTGTTTGTACATGTCTATCTGAGCAATAAACTACTATTAAGATTTAATCAATTTCAGTAGTATCTAAATATGTTGCTCAAACTCTGTTGAAGCAAGCATCAAATCCATTCAATCTCAATTAATACAGGCTTCTCAATCGATACTTACAGATGAAGATCTAGCTCAATATTGTACTTGGCAAAAAAATGAGAACAACATTCACTCAAATATAAAATATAAACTAGAACGAAATCAATCCATCACTCAAGTGACTTTCTCAAGTATACATCTACATATTGCATCATAATTGAGAATTGTGATGCAAAGTCTTTCAAGATATTTTATCCACCCTAACTATAATGTACACTCTAAAATGTTTTTCTCATTTTTGCATTACCGCAACCAACAAAGATAGCTTAACTCACAATTCTATAAAACCGCTTCTGAATATTTCATATTGCTACAGACTTAATATGTTGCTCAAACTCTGTTTTGAAGCAAGCATCAAATCCGTTCAATCTCAATTAATACAGGCTTCTCAATCGATACTTACAGATGAGGATCTAGCTCAATATTGTACTTAGCAAAAAAATGAGAACAACATTCACTCAAATATAAAATATAAACTAGAACGAAATCAATCCATCACTCAAGTGACTTTCTCAAGTATACATCTACATATTGCATCATAATTGAGAATTGTGATGCAAAGTCTTTCAAGATATTTTATCCACCCTAACTATAATGTACACTCTAAAATGTTTTTCTCATTTTTGCATTACCGCAACCAACAAAGATAGCTTAACTCACAATTCTATAAAACCGCTTCTGTATATTTCAGATTGCTACAGGTACAACATGGGTCAAGAAACAAATTGGTTATTTGTCCCCTTATGAATTAAAATGGAAAAGCATACTTAACAGAGTATATAGGTAAAGAAAGATTTGTACAATACAAAAATTCACACAGCCTGATGATCAAGAAATAGGAGAAATCCAATGATTTCTCAGGATATTCAAATAATCAATGCCTAGTCATGCTCATCAAAATGATGCCTTCTTAGAGAGCATAGTAAGCTTCTGAAATGATGTCTGGTTGCAAAAGCCACAAAACAAACTCATCCAGTTATTTGTAATATTTCAAAAAAATATTCTAAGTACACTATCCCTTAAAGTGTGAAGACTTCGATTAAAACTCATGGTATACATATACTTAGACCAAAGATAGTTTGGATTAGTAAAAACAGATTATGTATGCCAAAGAGAGGTTGAAAACAAAAGAAAAAAGTCCAACACCTCATCACTTAAACGGATCCAGTTGTTTTGATATCCGAGACCCAAAAAACAAGTCTAGAAATATATCGGCCGGTTTGAACGGTATAGTGGCCAATATTTGACCGGTATAGTAGAGCTGGTTTGACGGGTATAAATATTAAATTTGCGGGTTTAAGTTTGTGGGTTTAAACTCAATAGAAAATTATCATTTTTTTCCTTATTTAGGGTTTTAAAACTTTAAATTTTAAAACCCAATAAAATTTTCTTTTCAAACAGAACGTATCTCTCTAACCCGATTTAGAAAAATAGAGAACAACATAAGAAGAGGAGATGAAGAAAAAGAGTTGGAGGAGGAAGGAGAATTGACTCTTGGAATGAAAAGGAATAAACTTAGCTTTAGAGAATAAAGCAAAGGCTGCACTATCAATATTGTAATCGGACCCTTCATATGGGTATTGGGATCGAAGTATCGAAATCAACAGTATTGGCAGTATTGGCGATTTTGGATCGAAGTATCAGCGTCTTTCGTATCAAAAAAAAATATTAAACCGGTATAGTAGAGCTGGTTTGACGGGTATAAATATTAAATTTGCGGGTTTAAGTTTGTGGGTTTAAACTCAATAGAAAATTATCATTTTTTTCCTTATTTAGGGTTTTAAAACTTTAAATTTTAAAACCCGATAAAATTTTCTTTTCAAACAGATCGTATCTCTCTAACCCGATTTAGAAAAATAGAGAATAACAGAAGAAGAGGAGATGAAGAAAAAGAGTTGGAGGAGGCAGGAGAATTGACTCTTGGAATGAAAAGGAATAAACTTAGCTTTAGAGAATAAAGCAAAGGCTGCACTATTAATATTGTAATCGGACCCTTCATATGAGTATTGGGATCGAAGTATCGAAATTGACAGTATTGGCAGTATTGGCGATTTTGGATCTCGAAGTATCAGAGTCTTTCGTATCAAAAAAAAATTATTAAAAATTTAGAAAAAAAAATATTTTGTACATTTAGGCATAATTTAAGTATTGTGTTATTTTTTTAGTAGTTTTGAAATTGAGTGCAATAATAGTCCCTTGTTGATTGGTTTACCTATGTTAAATAAGTTTTTCTCATTTAAATGCCTTTACACCCTTGATGATTGGCTTTTTGTTTAATTTTTTCTGCCGAATTGACTATAAAAGAGATCCCCAATGTCGGTATCGATCAATAGCAGTCTTTATCGAATCGGTACATGCCAAACAGTATCGTTATAAACCGTATCGTATCAGTATCGGCTGATACTGCAAACTATGGAATAAACAGATGACAACTGATATCGTTATTAGCTTACTAGCTTATGTTTTGTGATTTTCTTTTGGATATACTTATAAATATTATGTTTGGTAAATTTTGTAGAGAATTTTTTTGCTTAATTGTTAGTTTGAAGGAAAATTTTGAGTTGTTCATTATTGAAATTATTTAATGATACTTGTTAGATTTATATTAGTGCTTCGATTCTGTTATGCATATCATATATGAAGTGAATTATTGTTTTATACACTATGGGTCCCTATTGCATGATATGTCCGATATATCGCAGGGTTTCCGGTATGACAAACCTCCAGCCTTTATGGGACCGATATCTAGTATCAGGAACCTTAAAGCACACACATAATGTGTTTGTACTATGTATGCATGCTCTCTCACACACACTTGTGTATGAACAAGCATGTGAATGTACTCAGGCACGCGCACACTTTAGGACATCTGTATGCATTCACGCACAAGCATAGATATACACAATGCACTTGCACGCTCACAAAAAGCGTACATGCAACCCAATGCACATATAATAGGTCATATATATGACTATTGAGGAAACGCTATATCTACATGACAGGTTTGCATAAACTTTAAAGCTGAAATCATACCTTTCAAGCTCGCCTTCAACAAACACATGGTAATAACGATTGTAAACCATAGCACCCTTCTTATCATCTTTCTTTGCCAGACCATTTTCAAGAGCCGAAGCTGATGCACCATTAATTTCTGCACGATGATACGGTAAATGCCAAGGGACAAAATATTCTTGATTGGTTTCAACCTTTTTGTCATCAGAAGACACAATCCCTTCTCTCGTTCCAAAACTAACAGAAGAATCCATTATGCTTCGGCTCTCTGTTGTTTCTTCTTGATCAACTTCCAAGTGGCTGCGTCCTTCTTTTGCTAGGTTAGAAAATTGATGGGCACCATTATCTGTCTCCGAGATACTATCTAATGATATCTTTGAAGAATTACGCACCCGAGGACTGCTAGGACTTACCCAGCCCTCGTCATACTTGGGGGAAAGAGGGGTCCATTTCGTCAGCAACGACCGGTCTTCCTGTTCAACAGCCCACACTGTGATCAAAACCAGTCCCCCCTTCCGAACAACCCGGACCAACTCTTCTATCGCTTTCCTCCTCCGCCTCCCCGTGCTGAGATGATGCAAAACGGCAATGGAGATCGCCGAATCGCCAAAGTTACTCCTATAAGGAAGGTTAACAGCGTCCGCAACCATAACCTCGTGTCCTCTTCCAGCGCAAATATCGACGAGAGGCGGACTTATGTCGCACCCCACGTAGAAGCAATCAACATTGAATCCCAAGTACTTTCCGTTCCCGCAGCCGGCGTCCAGGACGACGGAGCCAGAGGGCAGGGTGTTCAGAAAGTTGGCGACTTTCGGCCATTTTGCGAACCGCGTCGAGCTAAAATGGGGAGCAATGGCATCGTACACGCGGTGGACGTACCGCTTTTCGATGTCCGGAGTAGCCCGAATGCTCGAAGAGCACGGATCGCTCTCGGACATCGAATGAAGCCCTAGTTTGACATTGAGGGACTCCAAAGTTGACATTTTGGTACTACTGAAACCAAATTTCTTAGCTTTCACATAATTCACGATCATGCGCT
The DNA here is from genome assembly GCA_029216955.1 of Iris pallida. Taxonomy (NCBI): domain Eukaryota; kingdom Viridiplantae; phylum Streptophyta; class Magnoliopsida; order Asparagales; family Iridaceae; genus Iris; species Iris pallida. The sequence goes on along the minus strand of JANAVB010038219.1, from coordinate 1,184,534 downwards.
ACTGGAATTAACCTAAAAATAATGAGAAAACCAAAGAATTTAACATCAAAATAGTGGATTTTTTAGTTAATCAAAAGGTACCAAAATTGAAGGAGTCAGAACGCGAAACACTAACCCTAATCTTCTCAGGAACCAATACTGGAGCTCACCGCCGCCGGATGCTGATGAAGGAGAAGGAGAAGGAGAAGGGGTTTGATTTTGGGGATTTAGGCTTATTGCAAACAATTAACGGGAGTCGAAACGGGTTCGACCCGTTTCTCTTGTACTTCGGCCCACTTCCATTCCTAGATCAATAGGTCATACCTCTTTTTAGAGGATCCACAATTGAAGAGCTTTCAAGTATTACATTTTGGCTTTAGTCAAAATTTATAGTACTTGAAAGATACAATGAACATTTGTCCATACTTAAAAATTGCTAGAAAACTAAGAGATTCCAGATTTTAAGTGTGCCCTAGCTCCTATAGATTAATTCTTCGACCTACAAAATTAAGCGTTCCTACAAAATTAAGCGTTTCATTCTAAACAAAACTAGAAGAAGTGCTGAGTTTCACAGGTCTTGTATACCCGCTAACAAATAATATAAATATTTCGAAGTAATTTTTTTAAGATTGTGAATATTTATTGTAGTTGGAACTTGGAAGTGTATAATTATTAGTGATTTGTAATTATGTTAGTCGAGATGTGTATAGTTTACATATTTTACTCACTCAATATATATATATATATATATATATATATATATATATATATATATATATATATATATATATATATATATATATATATATATATATATATGGGGAGGGATATTGCACCAAACTTATTGCATCAATTATTTCACCAAACAATCTCAACCACACATTTATTTCAATCATGTAGTTATAAAGCATGCTGACGTGGCAACAACTTTATGAAATACTTTATAACGACATGATAGAAATAAATGTGTGGTTGAGATTGTTTGGTGCAACAATTGATGCAATAAGTTTGGTGCAATATCTCTTCCCTATATATATATATATATATATATATATATATATATATATATATATATATATGCAAATGACCTTTAGCCTAGTGGTTAAGAGAGATGCATGCGGCCCAAGTGGTCGGGAGTTCGAGCCTCAGTGGAGGCGAGTTCGCCACAAGTACCCATTGCTTCAAAAAAAATATATATATATATATATATATATATATATATATATATATATATATATATATATATATATATGTTGTAAATATGGTGGATTGTCCGATGTCCATTTGTATTCTATAACTCATGTAACTCATGGCCCTTGGTTTCCATAACCTATGGCCTTTGGGTTTTCTAATCTATGTCCATTGGTATTACTTGTAAGCCTATAAAAGGGTTATTCTTTAGTTGAATGAACACAAGTTAGAAATACATTTCTGCATATTCTATCTTATACTCTCTACTTTACAACATGTTATCAACACCAGTTTGCTCTATAAAAAAAAAGGTAAGTCCAAAGAATAAGTCCAACTTCCATCTTTCTTTTGATTTTATTTTTTTAAATTAAGTATACTATATTTTATTTTACTACGGTTCAGACTAACTCTTTTTTTTTGGTAACAATGATGCATCAAGCGGTTGGAATAGTTGATTTTAGTAAATATATTTTACTCTTGTCATATTAATACTTGTCACACAAGGAGAACAAGCTTATGATTCGTAAAGTAGGTTGTTTGCTTTTGATTTATTGTCTTAACTTATGGATCTATTCCTGTCACCAACTAAATTGTTTCTGTTTGTAGACTTTGATTTGATCTCTTGTTACTCTATTATTTGAATAAAGTACAGGATTTAAGAAAAGTTTATTTAACATATTTGTTTTTTTTAAACTAAGTTTCAAGTGGTTATAGTTTACATATTAAAATTTTTAAGTTCTGGTGTATTATATATTTTGGAAAACACTAAGAACCACAAATTCTTTAAGAAAGAAAAAATTATCATATATTTTAATTTCTAATAAGAAGCAGAGATGTAAGTAGGGGTGAGCTTTATTCGGTTTTGGACCGAAAATCGAATCGAACCTAACCGAATAAGAGGTTCGGTTCGGTTTTTAAAAATTCGGTTCGGTTTTCGGTTTTGAAAATACTAAATTTTCTTATTCGGTTTCGGTTTTGGGTTTCGGTTTCGGTCCAAAACCGAAAATCGAATAAGAAAATTTAATTAATTAATTTATATATATATATATATATATATATATATATATATATATATATATATATATATATATATATGTGTGTATGTGTGTGTGTGTGTGTGTGTACTATATATATAAGTATTAATATATATAGGTATATACTAAATATATATAGGTATATACTAAATATGTCTATGTATATTCAGTTACTATATATATTAACAAAAAAAGCTCAAAAAATTAAAAATATATGAATAAACCGAATAAATCGAAAATCGAACCGATTTAATTCGGTTCGGTTTGATTCGGTTTTGGGCCAATTCGGTTCGGTTTCGGTTTTGCTTATTCGGTTTCGGTCCAATTCGATTTTGGATTATTCGGTTCGGTTTAAACCGAATAAACCGAATGCTCACCCCTAGATGTAAGTTATTTGCAGCATGTTGCTAGAGTGCTACTTTTTGTCCTTAGAAATTTTAAAATTTATAATTTGGCCTTACTAATTGGCAACATGGAACATTGTAATACATATCAGATTTCAAAATGACTATCGATCTTGCTTTACTTTCATTTTCATGTTTTAAGTAAGAACTTCATTGAGCATTTTCGTAAGTTGCTCAATGCTATGCAATTATTAGTTATAGTTTCACAAAGCTCTATAGCGAAACCGTTATAAAATTATGTCTGAACATTAGCCTATCTTGTATTATTTGATAATTTTTATAGACGAACCTGAAGTTTCATAAAAGAAAATATTCAACTAGAAACGTAGATTGAATATAAGGCTTGAAGCAAAAATAGAATATGTTAGGCTTGAAGCCTAATTGATAAAACTCAAACTTGTAGATTTGAGTATGTATATCATATTCTAAAATAATATTTTTTTTCAGACATACGGCAAACATCACCAAACTTGAGTTCGCTGTTCTTGATATTTCCGGAAGAAATTATTTGACTTGGGTTCTTGAAGCTGAGATTCATTTGAGTGCAAAGAACCTTGCACATGCCATCAAAGAGAAGAATGAGGCCAGCGAACAAGACAAAGCAAAGGCAATAATTTTCATTCGACATCACCTCCATGAAGAGCTGAAATCCGAATATCTTGGAGTAAAAGACCCAACTGTGTTATGGAAAAACTTGAAGGAACGTTAAGATCATCAAAAGAGTGTGATACTAGCAAAGGCTCGTTATGATTGGATGCACCTGAGGTAGCAAGATTTCAAAACGGTAAACGAATATAACTCTGCAATGTTTAGAATTGTATCTCAAATGAGATTGTGCGGAAATAATGTTACCGAAGAAGATATGTTGGAAAAGACATACACTACTTTCCATGCCACGAACATGCTCCTGCAGCAGCAGTATCGTGAAAAAGGTTTTACAAAATATTCTCAATTGATCTCATGCCTACTTGTTGCTGAACAAAATAATGAGCTCTTAATGAAAAATCTTAACTCCCACCCTACTGGATCACAGTTAGGGATGGCAATGGGGCGGGTCGGGGCGGGGATCATACCCCACATCTCCGTCCCCGAGTAGTGTTCGAATCCCCGTCCCCGTCCCCATCCCCGGTCGAATTTAAATTTTTATCCCCATCTCCGTTTAACAATGTACTCTCCGTCCCCGTCCCCGTCCCCGCCCCATTAACACTTTTGGGATCGAATTTTTTCATCCTCGTATGTCGTCTCGTTAATAATTTTTTCTGTATAGTATAAACTATTTCATTCCAAAAATTTTTTACAAGACATGTTGATAAAATATTGATTTAATAAAAATTATATCTAGTACTACATAGATCATGAACTCATACAAATTTGTTGTACATATAAGTATAAGTAATCGGAGTCGGGGATTTAACGGGGCGGGGAGTACAATACCCATACCTGACCCCGAATACGATCGGGGATTTTATTTAATCCTCATTTTTGTCCCCGTCCCCGTTTCTATATCCCCAAACCCGTCCCCGTCGGAGAAAAAAAGTCGGGTCCCCGTCGGGTTCGGAAGAAGTTGCCATCCCTAATCACAGTCATTCCCTGAAGCGAATGCAAATAGCTATAGACATGGACATGGTCGCGGTCATGGTCACGGTCGTGGTCGTGGTCACGGTCGTAGTTATAGTCATGGTAAAACTCGAGATCATGGTGGTCCTAATTATCATGCCTTCAACAAGAAGGTTGTGCCATACCACTTGAAGTTGAACAAAAATGGCAAAAAACAAGATAAATGAAAGGGTGTGAAAGTAGTTTCTCCGAAGAATTATGAAGAGGCTTGCTATAGGTGTGGAGCAAAAGGGCATTGGTCTCGTACCTGTCGTACACCAAAGCACCTAATTGACCTTTACCAGGCATCTATCAAGGGTAAAGGAAAAGAGAAAGAAATCAATCTTGCAGATTTCAGTAAAATTGATGAAGATGAAAATGATCCAATAAAATTTACTCATCTGGATGTTGATGATTTCTTAAACGAGCCAAATGAAGGAATCAATGGGATTAAGTTTTGGGGTGATGATGATAATTATGTCAATGGAAAGAACTAAAATAATTGTGTTAGAATTTAGACTATTTGAACTTTATTTTCCTAAGTTTAATTTTTAGTTCAATGCTTATATTCTCATGTTTCTAAGTCTTTGCTATTATAATGTCGAATTAATAAATTAAGTTTCATAATGTTTCTTACTTTATTTATTTTTTGTTTATAGAAATATGAAAAATATAGATGCAGTAAACAACTCCAACGGTGGAGATATATGTCTGGTTGACAGTGGATCACGCACACAATTCTTCGAGATCGAAAATACTTCTCGAACTTAAAATTGGCAAAAGCAAATATTAGTACAATTTCTGGTACTACAAAATTGATTGGCTCCGGAAGAGCGAATATTATATTACCAGGTGGAACAAATATTTTGGTGAAAGATGCTTTATATTCTAGCAAGTCAAAAAGAAATTTGTTAAGCTTCAAAGACATACGTCGAAATGGTTTCCATATCGAGACTATGAATGAGGGGAATATGGAATATCTATGTATTACATCCAGTAATTCATGCCAGAAGCATGTAAAAGAAAAGCTCCCAGTCTTCTCATCAAGATTGTATTATGCAAACATAAGTGTCATAGAATCTAACACTACAATGAACCAGAAGTTCAATGATCCAAAACTTTTCATGCTTTGGCATGATCGACTTGGCCACCCTGGATCTAGTATGATGCATCGAATAGTTAGAAACTCACGTGGGCATCCTCTAAAGAACCAGAAGATTCTTTTACCTCGTGATTGTGTGTGTGCTGCATGCTCACAAGAAAAATTAATTATAAGACCATCTCCAATGAAAGTTAACCTTGAGTCCCCTATTGTAACTACCGCGAATTGGAAATTTTACTCATGAAATCTTAAACTATAAAATTCTTTTCTTTGGGTTTGAAATTCTAGTTTTCGAGAGGAAACAATATTATGATTTTGAGAATTTATAGAAAATCATTTTAGATTTATTATATAAATTGTGATTATTAGTATTTAACTAATTGTTTTCATTTTTGAATTACGTTTAGCAAAATAACTCGTCGAGAACGAGTATAACTTTCCAAATTTTCTCTTTACGTTGATGTTGGTTCTTGTATAAGTAATCAGTAGGGTGCAAAGGCCAGGCTGGTATTTGGATGAGTAGTCGGTGACTATTGACTAAGGCCTTTAGACCAGAACTACATTTTGAGTATGACGTTAAGGGTTAGTATTAATATGGTCGGAACCAATAGGCCCTGAAAAAGAGTTTCCTTTCTCAATACTTTGATACATCCTAAGTTTATTACTGTCAATTTGGACTTGAAAAAAATGAATAATTTAGAAATTAGTTGTAATTAGTTGGAGTTTGTTAGAGGTTAGTTAGTTAGTCCTCCAATATGCCCATAGGTCTACTCCTATTTACAATTGTTGCCACTCAAATCTTGGAGAACACTCCATTCCCTCCTTTAAACTATTGGGACTTCTAATAGTTTATTACACAAAATTTATTACAATAATTCCTATCACTCTCTGTTGCTGCTCCTTGGCCATTCTCCGCCGCATCATCGCCGGATTCCGGCGACTCTTCACCACCGCCTCCGCCTTGTTTCTCCGATCTCGATCAGATTGCCGACCACCAGCATCGATCTTCCCAATCGCCATGGCAGCTGCTGTGTCCATGAGACACCGAGAGTCCGCATCTCGCCGGACCCGCCGATCCTGACTCCTTCAACCCGTTTCCGACTCCGTCCGTTCATCTTCGCTCATCTCGATCCTCCGCCGATCAAGCCGCGGGATCGTACATCACAGCCGGCCATCATCACCGTGCAGCGCGGCCAACTTCGGCCTATCATCCCTATCTCCACGGCCGACGCGCATCCACCTCCCGAGCCCGACCATGCCGATGCCACCACAAATCACTCAGACCTACTCACCTCATCATCGTCAAGCCTTCTTGACCTCGCTGCCTAGCCGGAGTGTGAGCGTCACCAACGACGACGAGCCGACTGCGTTCACCATCACAGTGTGCCTCGGGCAGTGCTCATTGATCAGCGTGCTTCTTTAGTCGCGCGTCTAATCCAGAGCATCGTTCTGTCTCGAACGTTCCGTCGCCGCCGTTCCAGCGGGCCAGCGCCTCGCAACTGCCAGATCCGTCGGATTCGACGTCCAGTGACCGGATCCGGAGTTCAGCATCGCCTCCAGGGGGGTTTCGTCGTGGTTCTCGAGTCCAGTAGATCCGTCTTCGCCTCCGAGCGTAGCCATCCGATTTGTCACCAGAGTCGGGAACATCGCCATCCCCAGCTGTGGGCGTCTCCATGCCACTGCCGCCGACATCTCTGGTGAGCTCTAAATATCTCGATCTCCCCTTCTTCTTTCCTCTTCTTCGGAATTCTCAATTTTGACTCTTTTTTTGAGAGTCAGCTGTAGTCTCTCTCCAATTGAGAGAGAGCATAGGTTTTAACCTTCATTTGGGTTCAGGGCTGAGTGGACTGTGGGCTTTGGGCCATCTTATTAATTTATTTTTGTAAAATTTTGTCTGGGCTCGAGTTCAGCCTTAGATTTGTTGGACTGTGGATTCAAAGCCCACTGTTTTGGAATTTTAGAGTTATTTGTATGTTTATACATATTTTATATTCTATGAATTATATTAATATTTTGTTCCATATTAATATTAAAATTAGTGATATTATTTTCTTATTAGTGATAATATTATGAAAAAATAATCTTGTACTAGATCCTTAATAATATTTGCAAAAGATAGTTACTAAATAAATATGAATAAATAAAATCCATTTTATTAGTATATATATTACTAGTTAGTAAATGTTTCACTATAAAATGTTATAAATTTTATTTATATTTACTAGAATTATAAACATTTTTCTAGTATTTCAACTAACAATATTTTGTAATATTTTTGCTAAAATGTAGTTTAAAGTATTTCCTTGCTGGAATGTATTTCTACTAAAATATTTATAGTTATCTAGTATATATATTACCGGTGATATAGACAATTAGCAAGTTAAATTGCTATCAATAAGAACCTAACCTATTATTGCCCTACTCTAGGTGGAGACTATTGAGACTCATTAGATTTGTAAAGAAAGACAAGTACACCGACTCGAACCCTTTACTTTGTATTTATGTCTTGCTTCATGTTCTCATATTGACACGTTGTACACACGGTTGTTCATTGTTCATTGTTCATCGTTCATCGTTCATCGTTCATTGTTCATAGTTCATTGTTCTTTACTTGTACATTAGGTGGGAAAATACTACAGATATGTGACCAATCCTATTTTAGCTAGGCATTGACTAATAGCTTAGGTCTCACATCGTGCACGTGGAACTCTAAGTCGTACCATTATTCATGTGCTCTTGTTCATTGTTTACCCAGCCAGTCACATACTCTGATAGTTATTTTACTTGCATGTTACACTGATAGTCTAGTTTATTATTCAGGATCTGGTACTATAGTTCATCGTTATTCATGTACTACAGTTTCATATTTCTGTCTTGTACCATAGTTCATATTGTGATTCTGTTCATGCATTTCAGTTTATATTGTTTAGTGCTTCTTTTCGGGGTTGTACTTTGCTCTTTTTCTGACAGGATACGTTGCAGGTGTCGGGACATTCTACCATAGCATTATGGGTGGCAGGACGGATTGATATTTTGCTAGCCTAGAGGCTACGAGGAGATTAGTGATGGATTGGGATTTTGTTGTACAAGTTTACCTTTAAATTTGATGTTTTATATTATAAGACATGGTGATTTGTAATATTGGTTAGCACGTGTTTTTAGATGATGTGATATGATTTCATGATGTGACTTGAGATATTAGATACTTAGTATAGCTTACTACGTTGTATCTCCCAACGTAGGCTGGACGTGTCTGACTCGTATCTGAATATTTGGGAGCGGATCGTGACACCTATGATTTTACAAAAAATACAAGGGAATATTTGTGGACCTATTGACCCACCTTGTGGGCCATTTCGTTATTTTATGGTCTTGATAGATGCATCATCTAGATGGTCACATATAAGTCTACTATCAACACGAACCGTTGCTTTTGCCAAACTTCTTGCTCAGATTATAAGACTAAGGGCTCAATTCCCTGATTATTCCATCAAGACTATCCGTCTTGACAATGCCAGTGAATATACATCTCAAGCATTTTATGATTATTGCATGTCAATTGGCATTAATATCAAAAAAAATTAGAATCACAAATTGTGGGTTATGCTAATGCCGATTATCTATCTGACCCACATAAAGAAAGATTTCATAGTGGATATGTATTTACTTGTGGCGGTGCTGCAATATCATAGCGTTCGGTGAAGCAAACATTAGTAGCTACTTCTTCTAATCACTCAGAAATTCTGGCACTACATGAAGCAAGTCGAGAGTGCCACTACCAGAATAAGTCGTTTTAGCGACGCCTAAAGACGTCGCTAAAACGACAAATTACGTAGCTAAAAATATTTACCGACGCAATTACCGACGTTTTGGACTTGTCGCGGAAACGTAAGTCGCTGATCTTTAAAACGTCGCCGAACGTCGCAAATACCGACGTTCACCGACGTATGATTACGTCGGTATATCCTGGGATATTACCGACGTCTACCGTCGTTTCGTCGGTGGATTAGCAACGTGTTGGAAGTCGCTATACGTCGGTAAAATCCTGGAAACTTACCGACGTTTACCGTCGTTTAGTCGGTGAATTAACGTCGTTAAAAATGTCGCAAAACGTCGGTAAAATACTGGAAATTTGCTGACGTTTACCGTCGTCACGTCGGTGGATTGGCGACGACTATTATGTCACTAAATGTCGATAATTCTTGGGATTATTACCGACGTTCATCGACTTTTACCGATGGTCTCCGATGTATAAGGACGTCGGTAAACGTCGGTACCCTAGAAAATTTTGCAGATTTACCGACGTTTACCGACGCAAACGTACGTCGGTGGACGTCGGTAAACGTCGATAAATCTGCAAAAAAAATAAAAAATAAAATACAGAATGTTCTTTTCTCCCTGCAGTTTAAAAAGATAACCATAAAGACACAGTATAACAGATATCCTTTTCTCCCTGGGTTCGCCGACCCCTTCGGTGGAACACTCAACACCGGTAAACGTAAACCACAGAAGCATATTAGCATCCAATTGAAACGAATAATAACATAAACAACAGTATAACACAATGTAGCAGGCAACAAATAGAATAGGATCCAACAAATAGAATAGGATCCAACAAATAGAATAGGATCCAACAAATAGAATAGGCACAACCAACAAGTATCCAAATAACCAAGTCTACACCAAATAACAAAGTCTACAACAAATAACCAAAGTCTACACACAACCAACAAATAGAATGTGATCCAACAAATAGGATCCAAACATCCAAGTCTACACAACCAACAAATATCCAAGTCACAAACAAAGGATCAAACAAACACAAACAAACAGTCCTAACTAGGACTACTAGGGATCTGGTGCAGGAGGGGCACCGCCGCGACGAAGGGATAAGAACAACTCATACTCCTCAAGTAAAATTGATACCGATAGAGCAGACAGTGACGTCGGTGTCGATGAAGAAGGCGGTGGAGGCGGCGGAGTCGACGACGATGAAGGCGCACCCGGAGGACCAGCACGCTCCAACGCTGTAAGTCGCTGGTTGTATTAATCCATGGTAGATAATAGTCTATCACTGCTCTGGACCATCGAATCCGTCACCGATCTCAGCCTATCGGTCATGGTCACCTGTGCTGTCTGCAGCTCCGTCACCGTGCGCTCTAACCCTCCAACGCTGCGCTCTGTCCTCTCAGTCGTCTCCATGAGCTCCATAATGCCGCGGTCGAGCGCATCCAATCGTGCTAGCAGCACAGGATCGTCCGTAGGGTGCTGAGACTGCTCCTCGATCTATCGTAGCAGGTCATCACGGAGAGACTCCATCATCTGGTGGACTCGGGCAGACTCCTGGGACGGTTGTGGACCATGCACACTAGTAGGAGATGCCCTAGAGGACTGGGCCGCAACTAGGGTGCCATAGGATCTTGTACCGTAGTACGTACCCCTATGGAGTCCACCAGCGACGGTCATCCACAGCTCGTCCGCCGACGGAGCTTGAGTGGGCTGCGAGAAAGTATCGGCCTCTCCTGCATTAGGTGCACTAGCAGCCGCCCGTTCCCGCAGCCTCTGATACTCGGCCTAGAAAGTATGGATAGTATTCTATAATTTCTAATTTCAATTAATATACTTATTATTACTAACTACATAAATATTTATTTGCATCATATTTACTAAGTTATATTAAAATTGACACGAAGTATTAAATTAAGATAACGTATTATAATACTTACATAGGTCTGCTCGGCCCTCTCGTCAATAAGGCCTTCGCCCTTCCGATGGGTGGCCAGGAAGACGGTCACCATGTCGGCGTTACCGACCTTCCTTACCTGTAATTAAATATATTATCTTAGTAATAATTTATCGGATTTGTATTAAAATAATATTTCTAAAAGAGAAAGACATACCAGACGACGAAAATGTTCCGTCATCGGAATCGACCCATCGCACCACTTCGAGGCATGTTGCCTAGCCGCCTTGGCCTTCTCCGACTTCTCCTTGTACCTTGGCTCATCGAATCGAGCCTTCATCGCATTCCACTGATCAGGGGTGATCCAACCTTGGATCGGCTTTCCGGCACGATCACGATCCTTCTGATCATTAATAGCATCGCGGATCAGCTTGGCAGCGACGGCAGGAAACATCTCCTCGATAAGCTCGGTCCGGTGTGGTGGATAGAAAAACATATCCTAGAAGAGCGCAAACCAAATATTTATCAGTTATATATAATATGAATTAATTATATGATTCATATTAAAAGCAAATCTATTTTAACCTTGAAGCGCGTAAACTAGTAGTTCTTCCTTTCGTCTGGAGCATCAGAGTAGTTAATCCAAGGACCACCATAATTATACCTCAGCATGTGGCCTAGGCGTCTCTGTACCTCTGGGGGACGATATCTCTATAGACATATTATATTCATGAAAAAAGTTAATTTATGATAAAAACAGAAAAAAAAAATTATAAACCAAAACACCTACTTTGTACCGTCGGCCCAGATCTTCGTCCTCCTCTCCTCCGGAGGTACGCACGCATCATCTGCATGATGCTGGTCGACCGTCGGCGCAGCCGCCTCGGCCGTTGGCACAGCCTCCGCCATCTGCTCCTTCGTCTCCATCATTGTATCAGCAGCAGGAACGCTAGACGGGCGAGCACTCTCATTAGGCCTGGAACTACTCGTCCCAGGAGATATGCCACGTGACGTCGTTCCAGCAGGCCCAGCTACTGTCCGATATGTCGGAGTAATCGGCGACGAGGATCCAGAGCCGGTACCAGTAGGAGGTACCGAAGGAAAACCCCGTCCTCTAGCAGTACCTGTAGAAAGTACCGGAGGATCATAACCTCGTCGTCCCCATTTTCGGAACGATCCGCGACGACCTGCCATACCTGATAACAATATATGATAATACAACAAATAATAGAGACTAGAAATATGAAAGTACAACAAAGACAAGATAATAACCAAGACAACATATGATGATATATTCTACAATAAACATCTAAGTCCAGATAATATTTTCTAGAAGAAACATCTAAGTTCAGATAAGTATATCTCTCAATCATCTTCAGAATAATCATCTTGTTCGTCTTCCTCGACCTCATCTTCCTCTTCCTCCTCATCTTCACTTTCTTCTTCGCCTTCGTCGGCTTCGTCTTCCTCTTCGGATAATTCTACATCTTCTACATTATGTGTCGTGTAATACGTAACTTCCGTGGAGTCCACATCGACAATATTGGTTACAAGAGGTAGCTCATCCTCCTGGTAAGCTTTTTCGTCAACATCAAAAGTATCTCTAGCTTTAGTCTTGCATACTGCCCACCAGTCAGACTTCGTTGCTCCCCGTCTCGGATAAGCTGTGAAGTACACGAGCTGAGCCTAAGTTGCTAGGACAAACGGTTCGTAGCCTTGATATCTACGCTTGTAGTTTATATCCACAAGACCATGCTTATCAATTTTCCAACCTTGATTTTCAATCGGATCGAACCATTCACACTTGAACAACACGATCTTTGCAGGTTCTCTGCCATTATTATATGACAACTCCACAATCTCTCGTAAGATGCCAAAGAAATTATTTCCTGGATCGACGTCTTTGTAGTTCGAAGACTTGATACACAAACAACTATTTTTCGTGGAATCAAGATCCAGGAACCTGTCTCTGATCGGAGCATTTGTCGACTTGAACCGAAAGCCATTGACACAGTAACTTGGCCATATTTTAACAAAAGTAATTGGTCCCTTGGCAAGAGTTCTAATTAATTCAATCTCGGGTGAAATTAGACGATCGACCTGAATATCAAAGAAGAGATAATAAGTTATTTATTGCACAGTTGCATTAGAAGAGGCCAGTAATTACCGAGCTACTTACATATTCGCTCAACCAAGAAGGAAAATGACGTCTCATTTCTTGTTCTAATGCTTCGTCTGTTAGGTAGGGTCTAACCAGCCTCAACTCATTATTATATGTGCTGGAAAACAACGAAGCAACCGCCGATTAGTACAATAATATTAGCTTATACTATTACATTGAGATGACGTAAACTCATCATTCCTTATTTACCCCTCTAGCTTCTCCACTTCATCCTCGTCGCAATTGAGTAATACATACAACTGAGCAGCCCTTAGCTCTTCGTCATTCAAATATCTCTTCTTTATTTTTCCCCGAAGGCTTTCCGGAATACTTTTAGTATTCCATCATTAAATTCTTGATATTCGTCGTCGTTTTTCGGAGCCCTCGTTCTATTCGTAGCAACATGATGTTTGAAATAGGAGGAGCAGAAATTTGTAATCTCCTCGAGAATATAGGCTTCACAAATAGAACCCTCGACCCGAGCCTTATTTTTTACCTTTCTTTTTAGGTAATTCAAATGTCGCTCGAACGGGTACATCCATCGATATTCGACGGGTCCACCAACACGTGCCTCGTAGGAAAGATGAATCGGCAAATGCTCCATAGAGTCAAAGAATTCAGGAGGGAACATCCTCTCTAGCTTGCACAGTGTTACCGTAATGTCATTCTCTTGCTTTTCTAGACGATCAACGAGCAATTTCTTAGAACAAATGTCCCTGAAGAATATACTAAGCTTCGTCAATGGATCCCAAACTGCCTGCGGCAAGAATTCCCGAAATACAATCGGAATTAACCGCTCCATGAATACGTGACAATCATGGCTCTTCATACCTGTCAGTTTGTTCTCCTTGAGGTCGACGCATCTTCTCAAGTTTGAAACATACCCATCTGGAAATTTTAGACCTTGAATCCACCTACAAAGCCTCACTTTATCCTCCTTCTCCAGTGAGAAAATTGCCTTGGGCTGCTTCAACTTCCCATTCCCACCCTCTATCAAATGCAATACAGGACGTCTACATATTTCTTCCAAGTCCAATCTAGCCTTTGGATTGTCTTTCATCTTCCCCTTTACGTCCATTACAGTATTAATTATGTTGTCAAACACATTCTTCTCGATATACATGACATCAAGGTTATGTCTAATCAGATTGGTGCTCCAATATGGAAGATCCCAGAATATACTCCTCTTCGTCCAGTTATGAGTGCGACCAAATCTGTCACACTTGTAGCCCGTAGCAGGCTGCTCAATAGCTCTTGGTAAATCTTTTATCTCTTCCCATATCGTGTATCCGGGCCACCTTGGCGGGGGATTAGTCTTCTCCACAACGCCAGCACGAAAAGCATTCCTGTTCCTCCGGTACGGATGATCCTTCGGCAGGAATTGTCGATGACAATTGAAGAAGCACGGTTTGCCTCCGTGTTTCAAATGGAAAGCCTTAGTGCTGTCCATGTAATACGGACATGAAAGACGACCATGCGTGCTCCATCCAGATAACATTCCATAGGCCGAAAAGTCGTTGATGGTCCACATAAGTGCTGCCCGCATCTGAAAATTTTATTTTCTAGATACATCATACGTGTTGGAACCTACTTCCCACAGATGATTTAACTCATCAATCAATGGCTGTAAATACACATCGATGTTCCTTTTCGGATTGTTCGGACCTGGGATAATAACGGTGAGGAACGTATACGGAGTCTTC